>SHCU01000870.1:15374-43263 GCA_004307685.1 Ceratina australensis | reverse complement strand
TATAGCCGTCGGTTGCCTACATTTTGCCAAAGATCGGACGGCTATAGCCGTCATTTGCGGTAATGTGTTAAACGGGTTTCACTCCTTTACCGCGTATTGCAACGTGTATTAAATATTGAAAATTATTTCATCGTATAATTGTTAATGTCGATGTACTTTGCGATGTGATTGACTATTAACGAAACGTACGCGTCGCAATTTGTATTCACGCGGTAAAGGGTAGGAAGTCGGTTTCCATTAATGACCTTTAGACCCGTTCCGGACAATAAAGACGCGCCGTTTGCGGACACCGTCTGTCATCTGCGATTTCAAGGTTATTCCTTTTTAAGGAACGACACCTTATATCCTGACAAACGACGCGTGACTTTCTTCATTTTGTGCCGTCCTCCCATGGAACTTGCGGCTCAAAGAAACAAGAACCGTGAGAATATGAAAATTTCTTTCCAGGAAACAGGGGAATTTGAGTGAACGGAAGGAAGAGTTAGTTTTATTCGAAAAGAAACGTTCACCCATTCATTATATCATAGAAAATTCTAATCTTAGAGAACAGAATATTTGTAAATCACAACTTTAAACTTCTCCTTCATGAAAATAATTATGACAGATTGAAAATACTCAAGGACCTATTCACCGGATTATACATCGAAGCTACTTCGTTTCTGAAGGTCATTTCTTTTACTACGTAATATTCAGATTCGAAAGTTATTAAGATAATAGGTTATTAAGGTCATTTTTTTCCACGTACGACATCGTGAACTAAAGGTTACACGAATAGATGGGAGTTTGTTGCTCAACTCACGTTGCCAGCTCTATAATTTCGTCTCGTTAAAAATCCGAAGAAACGTCGACCGGGTATTATTCAATGTCAGCTATCCTTTAAACGGAGATCACCCTACTAGTTTCTTGCAATTTTTTGTGGGATACCGCAAGATCTACTTTACGTACTTTCGAAGTAATTTTGTCTAGACAAATTATACCTCTCATGTACAAGTATGTAGTTATTTTTTAATAGACGGTCACCGATTAATTGTTAACCCGGTGTTCACTGCCAGACAATATCCAATTATTCCATTAAACATTTTCCGCGTATAAATAGATCCTACTTTCACGACGTGAAACGCAAGGGTGAAAAAAGCGAGGCGTTTCTAAAATACCGCAGCTGCGGCCCAAATTGTCTCTGCGTCTCTAAACGCCGACTGGCTGCGTGCTCCGCGTTCGTAGAAAATTGATCCCGGTCGGTCGTGAGTCGATTAGAAGCGCGGAGATCGATAGATGCCCGATAAGGCGTGGCGCGGGGTCGCTGGTAGATCCCTAAGCGAGGTGTGCGCACTGGCCCGGATGGGGACGCGACATGTGCACGACGCCGAAATTACCGTGGCGATTTTTATCTCGGCCTCAAGATACTAGAGCCCGATATTCACGGTTCGACATGGAAGCTCGCCTGCGGCGTCTGATTAAACGACCGGCCGGCCACGCGCTTCTAACGTGTATTTAGGCCGACCCAGGTACCTGCTTGCACCGCGCCGATTAGCCACGGTGTGCCACGCCGCCTGTGTGTTGTACATATATCGTGTCTTCGATTGGGGCATAGTCGATTTTATGCTGGACGAGGATGGGAACCGAGATGGTTTAATAGCCGGACTTGTAGTTCCAAGCATTTCGGCCATTCTTCTCATTTTTCATTCAACGCTGTAATAATTTTAATCCGAAGATTCAGACCAGAATATAATTGTATAGATTTTATAAAAATTAGTATTGTAAAAAATTGTCATGTTAATATTAAAAGATTAGAAGTTTGAAAATAAAGTTTAAAAGAACAAGAGCAGCCCTTCGCAGGTGGTCTGAATTTCTTTTTCGAGCACGGTATAATCATGCATGTACGCGTCATAATTGAACAACTGCTCGATCGTTACCATTCAGAATGCTTTTGCAAGAAGGTCTGCTCGGTCGATCGACTGCAGGAAGTAATTACCTCGTTCGCCTCTCATTAATGACGGGAATTGCTCCCTCGTCTAATTACAATGCGAACTCTTGTCTATCTGTCCACCGGATAGATAACGATCGCTTGTTCGCAGCTGCGTTGACAACGCGTGTACCGGTGAACGAACACCAAGAAGATATCCGAACCAGTTAGCCTAATAAAAAGTGACAAGTTCCGATGGACACCGTTGCGTGAAACTCGTTACGACTTTGTCGTTATCGTGGATCGATGATGGAGTTATAATTGAAGGGTAATTTTCACGAAAGCGCTCGTCTCGAAACCAGCCAATTTGTTATACCCCTGAACGAGGTAGCGCCGTTTTTCCTTCGGGCGAAATTCGATGAACGGTCCCTTAAACGCCGATTCGCACACTTGTCATTGCTACATTTTCACGATTCGCCCTTTTTCTTTGCTCCATCGACGACACGCACAACTTTTACTCGTCGTATGTCAATCTCTTAAACTACCTTTTAAATAAGCTATAATATTCTCCAGAGCAATTATTCTCTTCGATCATCGAAAGTTTTTTTTAATAACGATATCTGCAAATAACTGTAATTTAAAGTTCTTACTACAAGCGAGCAACTGTAATTTTAATCTGAAGAACTGAAGTTAAAAATTTATAATCAATACCTGCCTCTTTTTTAAAAATTGATATTTAATAAGAAAGACATAATATTGAAAGATGTCTCAAGTTATAATCCATAAATTACTTGCGAATCGTTATAATAATTATCATAATGTGATTCCGAATGACAAATATATAGGAATCTAACAAAAGATTCGAACACCACTCCTTCTCTTCGTACCTGTCCGTTGCTCTATACTTTTCCATTCTCTTGTTCGTCGCTTCGTGCTATAAGGATCGGTAGGCGTGCGTGTGCACGCCCGCGAAGATTCCTGATATACGAGCTTGCGAGGTGCTGTGCGATGCTGTTGCCTTCCTCAGGATTTCTTTCGCAGAAAACGAGGTCGAGCGTTCGAGGTCGTAGGCGGAGTTCACGGTTTTTCGTTTTTCATCTCGCGCGTTGAACGCGGGAACGTCTCTCTGAGTATAACGACAGACAAGCAATCGTATACTGCTCGAGTTCAGGAAACATATTGACGTTGAATGCCGTTTATACTTGCACTAATTTTATTTCTAATTTGTCGAAATATTTGTTATATTTTTTAAACAACAATTTGGTAATTGTACGTGCAAGTATTATTATATTACCTAGAAGAAACTTTTTATATCGACTAAACTTATAAATGCAACACTTTTCTGGCTGCCATTAATGCTGAACTTTATTTTGCTCGCGGTAAGGGAACTGAGAAACGTTTATGCTCGACAAATAGATTGCATCCCATTAAACGGTTACATATTTCAATCGGTGCAACGTGTCGGCTTCAAAAGACCGGTATTTATTTATCCACGTCCATTAAAGCGCGGAAACGGGTGTCCAGGATAGAAAGCGTACAACGCAGAACTCAGTCACGATTGATTTCGGTAGGTATTTATTTTCATAATGATGAGTGTTCTTTATAATCGATCTATAATATCATACATCATAGCATTTCGTTTATACATAATTACAATTGTAAATTCTGGTTCGCCCACTTACGATGCGTAAATTAATTAGCGAGTGTGTCTTGTGCCGCGTTCGTCGATACCATTCTCTCTGTTTCTTTAGTCTTACTTCTCTACGCGCCGATTGCTCGCCTAGAAACAGGAAGATAGAGGGCACGAGCGCCCGTACAATAGAAAACTTGTTTTTCTTTCTGATCGGCTGAAAACGTTTCCTCCGATTCACGCGCGCACCGACTACGAAAACAAGGTATACAATTTATGTACAACCGAAGAATAAAAGAAACAAACGGTCGGATCGGTCGTCGTTCGAACGCTTTCGTTTCTTAATGAGCTCGTCTCGCGTCGTTTCGCGATCGATCGACGATCGGCGGCGATCGAACGACGCGACGCGACGATTTCGCGAAGAAAGTCTTCCGCGGCAGTGCCCGCTACTGGCCGCTCGGTACACCGTGCTTTCTCCTTTAGGATCCCTAGGAAACAATAAATAAAATCTATCTATTCTCATTTTATCTAGCGCGAGACGACGCCTGTTAGCTTCGATTCGATGCTCGCTGCGAACCACTCCGTTCGAGCGAACCTCCTATTATATTTCAACGCATTTGCAATCGATGATTCAGAGTACGCCACAGAATTATTCGTAACAATCCCATTGGAATAAAAAATTGTGCGTTTCTGTGAAAGTAGGAATACGATGTATCCTTAATGCGAATCAATGAAAGGGAACCGTGTTGTATTCGTCGACAAGCATCAAAGAGATTTGTCATTCTCCAAATAGTTAAGATAGTTTAGTGGAAGTTAATTATTTTCAATTATGGCGTATCCTTATTCGTCGGGGTTCACCTCGAACCCAAATCTAATTCATTTTAGCTGTCTCGCGTGTCGTTCTCAGTCATCGTTTCGATTCCCCGGCCCGAATAGGTTCCCTGTTACAAAACTACAGTCGTGTCCATTCCATCAGCGAGATTCTCGCGCGTCGTCGCTCGATCGCGCACGAGCTTAGTCGATTAGAGCTTAATTGATTAATTACGCGATACATCGAAAAAAGGTACTATGTTTTTATCATATATATATATACAGCGGTAGTAATTGATTACTGATTAAATAAGTGGCATATTTATACTAAACGTTACGTTTATCACAACGATGATAAAATCAGCCGGATAGACCGAAACGGGACCGCGTTCGATCATTCCGGTCGTCGCTCTACTTCTCCTGTCCGCCCTGCACCTCCCCTCCCTCCAGCCCTTGTCTACCGCCCCTTTAATTACCGGAGAAAAGAAACGAGCAGCAGAGTTAACCCGGTTCGCCAGGATGCCGGCGAATTGTTCCTCGATCGACCAGCTTTTTCCCACTTTTAATATCTCGGTGCTCCGTGGCACGCGGACTGGAACGAGGACCTAATAGATATAAACTGAAATTCGTCACTGGAAACACTTGTCCCATCGCTCCGGTTTACGTTTTTATAAAACTAAATGCGATACAAATCTAATTATATTTATACATTGATGATTACGTTTCAGACGGTGCATGGAAATAGTCACGTTTACCAAATATCGTTAAATTAAGAGAATAAGTATTTTTCTAGTATCGTTAACAAAGACGAGATACAAATGATATGTTTAATATCCAAGCGGCGCGATATCTCCAGCAACGTATTTTACCCTCGCGAACAGACGAGTCGGACGAAATTTCGATTCCAGCGGCGTGGCCGAGGGCTTCCGAATTGACTAGATAGGAGCACCATACGTTTTCACGAAAACGGAACCACGCGAACCGGGATTGGAACGCGTCTCATCGTCAGTATCAATGTCACTTTAGTCGGCAAGAACGTGGTCGATTCGAATCACTCTGGCTCCATTAAGTACATCTTGAGTTCGGCAGCCAGCATTGAACCGCACCGAAATCAGCTTCGCGGAGCGCACTCGATGGAAGAATATTTCCGGTTTCCGGAAGCGTCCCGTCCCCCGATATTGCACGTTAGCTTAGGATTCTTCAGCCGTGTCGAGCGTTTAGCTGACCGCTTCCGGTCGAGATCATCGGTGATCGAAGTTTTGGCATCACAGTAAAGTCGCGGTCGTGGAAGTAGATCGGTCACGAGCCGCTGCTCGACAGCACCGGCAAGTCGCGGTGGGCCTGAGGGTCCTTCGAATGAGCGTCCCTGACCGCCCTCGAGCCGAATACTCGGTCGCAACCGGGAACCGTGCACCTCGCTTCTTCCTTTCTATCCTCGGAACCTGGCGAGGACATCGGCGAGCCCGATCCGGGAGGATGTCTGTTGTTCCCCGGCTCTTGAGATATCCTGGTCAGATTGTTCAAGTGCTGATGGGTCAATCCGTTCAGGCCGGCCAGATGGGAGGCGAACGAGGACAGACCAGAGAAGCTGGCGGTGCCCAAATGAGGAGGCAGTAAGAGAGGGTGCGGCGGTGGTATCCTTGCTGCCAGATCGACGGCAGAAGGCAGTCCAGGTGTCAAGGGGTAACCACCGAGAGAGCCGATGCCCGCGTCCGCGTATAATCTCGCCAGGAACTCGTTGTGCAGCAACGGATTCATCTGTGAGTCTTCTACTCTGGGCGACAAGCTGGGCGGTAAACTGGACGACAGCGGTGGACTCGACGATGTGGACAAAAGTTTCCGGTGAAGGTTCAAATTAGCCGAGTGCCTGTCGCGAGATCTCTTCGATGGGAAAGCCGCGTTGCACCCGTCCACGCTGCAACGGTGCATCAACTTCAGATGGACGTTTTGATAGTGAGTCTTGACGCCGAAATGGTTCTGGAACACTTTGCCGCAGGCAGTGCACCGTCGGGGATTCTCCCGGTCCAGAGGCACCTCCTGGGTGCTGACGAAGCCGCCGTTCTCATAGCGGGCGTAGGTGATCAGGCTATTGTCCGTATCCATGGCCGCTGTTGAGGGTGAGGCACTGGATGAACGAGAGCCACGTGAGGAGTTGTCCATGGTGATCTCCTGGTGCGTCGTGAGGCTGACGGGGCTGGTAGAGCCGCGGCCAGACCTCGAACCCGGCCCCCGTGTCCCGGTGTACCGCTGCATCGCGCGACCCTGCGACAAGGACTCGAGTTGACGCAAAGTGTTGGTCGAGGAGTCGTGGGAGAGGTCGTCGGCTGTCGTCGGACGGCTGTCGACCGAGCTCGGGGCACGGGGGGGATCATCGGGACGCTCACCTTCCTCATTGCGCAGCGCCGCCGCATTCATCTCCTCCTCCTCCTCTTCGTCATCATCCTCGACCTTCACCATCGGCTCTTCCTCTTCCTCGTCCTCCTCCTCCTCCTCATCCTCCATCTCCTGCTGGTTCTCTTCCTCTTTCAGCTTATCTTCCGACTCGGGCTTCGCCGCGATAACCGCGTTCATCTCTTCGTCTTTCGTAGTTTCCTCGCTCTCGCTGTTCCGTCGTTCACGGTCGCCTGAATCCAAGGAACTTGGATCTTTTTTGAGAACAGGTGCCATGGAAACGGTATTAGATTCCGCGGGACGAGTCTCCGACGCATCGTGGGACGTCTTTGGTTCCGGAGTGATCTGTCTCCTCGGAGATTTCACGCTACTCGCTCTCGAGCTCAGATCTCGCGGCTCGTCTTGAGGTAGGTCATCCGCGTTCTCTTGCGACGAAACAGTATCCCGTCTACCGGTATTCACCAGCGCCGCGGTGTCTCTGTTGCAAGTTTCCGGAGAGCGGGATGCATTCGATTCTTGGTCATTGAAGCTGAGATTCTTCGATGAGTTCGGCGAGGTTTTCCGCTCCTCCGCCTCCAGTCTGGACATGGACATGTCCTCGGGCTGACTCTGAAAATCGTTCATCGACGCGAGCCCCGCACTGTCCGACAAACGTCTTTGCACTCTCTCCTCGTCGTTGGACGAGTCTCCGTCGGTGGACGAGGAGTGTACCTCAGGGAGAACCGCGCACCGTGTCGGATGTTGAGACTTTCGCTTCCGGACGCCCCTGCTGTGCAACGACGTTGTGTTCATTGAGTGCTGATTCAACGAGTAGCTTTGCTGATCAACCGTACTCATCGAATCATTGTCCTCCATACTGTCCGCGTTGCTAACGAGATCTTCGTCCGCGGGATCGCCAAAGTACAGTTTCGGTCTCTTAGCCAAGCTGAAGTCGGCTGGCTGCTCGTCGTCCTCTTCCCCAGAACGTAGAGGCAATCTCGTGGGTGGATTACTGTCATCCTCTGCCACGACCACGATTCCCCCTTTGTCGTCGTCGTCGTCCTCTTCGCCCTCAGCGGCGGCAGTGGAAGCTTGAGTAGACGGTGACACTGTGTCCACCACGGAGTTCACGGAGTAAGATCCTCTGGCCAAGGTATCTCTGCTAGGCGCGTCGGTTTTCATCGGCATGCTCGCGGTGGTCAGTGCAGTGGTCGTCGAGATGCCCGCGTTCGCGTTCATTCTCTGCTGAAGAGCTTCGTCGTAACACGATCTACCCTGGCCCTGAAGGTCCAAGTGTTTGAAGTCCAAGCCGCAGAGGGAAGCCGGCGAGCGGAGGTCGGGAGGTGGGGTCAGCATCGGGAACGAACCGAAGGGAAGGTGATTTAGGCCGCTGGCAGGAACGGGTAGACCCACTTGGGGTGGTAGGACCAGCGCGTGTGCCATGGACGATCGGCCATCGTGCGGCGAGATCTTCCTACGCAGATGCGGAGAATGTAACTTGGGATTAGGATTAGCACTGTGCCGGTTACGCGACCGCCTTGAGCTGAACATCATGATGCACCCTTTCACGGTGCACTGGTGCATCTCGCGTAGATGCACAGCGCTGAAATGGATTTTTAACGCGCCCTTGTCACAGAACGTCTTCAAGCAGACGTTGCATTGTACCCTCTTCTTCCCGGTGGTCGGATTGATGAAAGGTGTACCGAGATTCGGGGGAATATTTCCGGACGAGCCCCACTGGCTGCCAGGCCGTTTCCCAGGTGAATGTGGCTTTCTTCCTGGGATCCCTGGCGGCCTTCCCAAGGGGGCAGCTTGAAGAGGTAACGGGTGATGATGTCGCTGCTCGTTAATATGCTTCGACGCGGAATCGCGCCTGCTGAGGTTCAAAGCACTGTCCAAGTTCTCCTCGTCTTCCTCGTCCTCCTCCGAGCCGAACTCGCTGCTCTTCTCACCGCCGCTGTGAACGTCTGACGGCGCGGTCATGCCGGTTACCGACCCTGTCGATTTACCCAACGGCGGCGGAGGGAAGTGCGTGGGAAAACTCGGCGGCAGAGCTCCGGAGGAAACCGCCACCGACAGCGGGTGTCCGAAGTTGAGCGAAGAGGAAGAGACCGGTGCCACGGGAGGAATGTGAGGCCTCGAAAGTTGGTTACCGCTCGAATGGTGAGGTGGGCTGTGCGGGCTCTGGGGGTTTCTCATTGCTTTTCTGTTTTGCAGGAGCTGCTCGGTCGGTGTCGGAGGCGGTATCGGTGGGAACGCGGGTAGCCCGAGCGTTCCCAATTTCCGGAAATCGAACGGTTGCATGCTCTGCAGTCTGTTCAACGGCGACACCGTTAGATGCGAGTCCAGCGCCCTGGGCGGCGAGTTGCCGCTACTCGTCACCCCAGGGTTTCCGCTGGACGCGGTCGAGTAGTGTTTCTGTGCCGTAGGAGACATCGAAGGGTGCGAGACCGAGTGCGGCGGCGGCGGCGGCGGCAGTGGTGGCGGTAGCCGCGAGCCTGGCGGCGGAAGGCCGCAGTGAAGGAGGTGTAACGGTGGCGGTAAATGTGCTAGTGGCATCGTCGGCGGCGAAGGTCGTCTGCTTGGTGACATAGCATCCGTACCCGGCGTCCCGGCGGCCAGCAGCAGCTGCTGCACGAACGGACGCGTCTCGGCGAACCTGAGGAACTGCTGCAGTACCAGCGGCTCCTCCTCAGGAGAGCAGATGCTCCATCGGTCCAGCACCGGGCCGTTCTGCGAATCCTGCGAACCAAAATCGAATTCATTATTTTTCTAAATTCATCAGATTCGTATTTTTCTGTTTAATCATCATTATTAATTATTGTGAGGTATTTTAATTGAACATGTAAGAAAAAATTTTAACAAGTGGTTTAAGGTAAAATATTCCACAGCCTGTTTTCATTTTGCCTCATTAAAACTTCTCGCTCGCTTTTCCATAGTTTGCATATACAAATATCCGTTCGTGTTTACAAAATTTCAATCCAATTATGAAGTTCTTACATAACTCAAAAAAGGAGAGCATTAAATTATCAGATTGCTCCTAATAAAATTTTAATGAATCGGACAGCTATAAATATAATTAGCCAGCCATACAATAAATCATTTACTAAATCCACTCTTTTTCAAATAAAGAGGTGTCTGCAAAAGTCTTTTCATTTCAAATGAAGAACATAGAGTACAAAATGTAAATCATATTTTGAATAATTATTCATACGATAAATTGATTATCAGATACAGATACTATATGCAGATTCTTCACCTCTGAATATTTATCGTCTAACTAATCGTTTATTATTCTTTCACTCCGAAATTCCCCATTGTTAAAAAGAAATGGGACAGAATAGATTCGAGCTGTCTATTCTGACGTCAAATATCGATAAAAACCGTGAAACCCGCAAGAAACGTTGTGTGTCATGGTCGGCCGTCAACGAAGCGTTGCATAGATTAGCATTGCAACGGTATACTAAATAATACATTTCCTCGATACCCGCGCATATAATCAAACGGTAACCAATCAATTACCGCACCTGGTTCAATAAGAGCTTTTCGCTTTTTGTTTAGCCTCGTGCGTACTACAGAAATTTCTCTTCATCATCTTTTACGCGTGTGATAAGCAGTTCTATCACGTAAACATCACTTTTTTGTCATGTGATTCTATTTTCCAACATGATATTACTATATAAAATATTTTACTATAATGATGAGAGATTAATAAACAGTATCAATTTATTTAAATGATATAATATGCACGTTGAATTCTAATAGGACAAAATCGCTTCCTTTATCCAATTGCGAAAGCCTGTTTACGTAACAGCACCGTGCGACGATTATTAAGAGGGGATCGATGAGTAACCGAACTAATATATTCTTCTTATTCCAATTAGTTGTAGCCGAGTTGTCGCGACACTCTGTACACGGTTGCCATCAATACGAATCGGGAATTACCGGACGGGATAATTATGCTTGTTAACGATTACGCATAGTTGTGTGTTACTGCTGCGAGGGAGTGAAGTTAAGTGAAAAACAGGATCGTGATTTCAAATTGCAACTTTATGCATGCACCGCAATCATTAAAACCGCGGACACTTTGCATTTAAATGAGATTTAGGTGTGCAAATGACTGAGCACGTAGTAAAGTTTGTTATGAACCGACTTACACGAAGTTGAGAAATATTTAATTTAATACTACAGGTTAATTAACGAGGGTACACAATGAAAGTGATTGATTCCGTAATTTTAAACGTATGACAACGATGTATCATATATGAGACAAGAGATGACAAGTAAAAGAAATATCTTTCTAGATTTCATTCTCTGAAGTTATGCTACAAAAGTTTTATCCAACACAGAACTCTATGATCCTTGACTTATTTCAATCGTACAAACGGTTACAACGATACGGGAAAACAAATTGGAAGAAAGTAGCAATTTGTAAGTTTAGTATGTCATCGTGCATATCGCTTCCTGGTTCGAGTTCATTGCCGACCGGCGAGGTTTCTTTAGAATCGATTATACGCGAAACCTGCAGGCTAAGGTCGCTCGGGTTTCTCTTTCGCGTTCTTGATTTCGTCACACCTGTTCTTCTGCGACACCTCCGATCGAAAGTCAAGATCACTTCTTATTCATCGATTAATGGGCCGTGATAATAATTTCGTTCTTTGTTGTCCCCCCGGTAAGAAAAATACGTCTTAAATCTTTTTGTTCTCTACAAGTCTCAATGTCTTCTTGTAACTTCAGAGGTTGGGTACAATAAAAAGATAATGACAATTATTGTAATATGTATATATCCTGATTCTTCTCTGAGGATGCGACCGACAAAAAAATTATGCTTCTTTCGCTGCTACGATGTTCGAGTTTTCCAGTTAGAAAAAACGTTACATGTCGCTCAGATTTGGCTCGTGCGAAAAATAACGTTCGCCTCGGATTTCGGAGTGGCGTCGTTAACGGAACGTCGCGGCGCTGCGTCGTTCGCGGCGGCGGCCGCGTGTGCGTGCTTGAAGAAATATACAGCGGGACGCGAAAAGCGTCGCGGCCCGGTGCCCGTCCTGCGTTACGTCGAGCCCGACGGTATGCGTAAATATACAAGAAGCCTCGACGCCGACATCTCTCCCTCTCTCTCCCTCTCTCTATAGTATCGTTGGCCACCCTGATTTTAGTTTTAGAAAGAGCCCGTGATTCTATCCACGTCGATACGTGACGTCTCGACGCCGCGCAAACACCTTCTGGTTTCAACAATTTTTGGAAATACTGCTGGCAAAAATGTTTTCAGCGATTCACACGAACCGATACGATTTAGTGTACTCTAATAAATCTACAAAAACTGTGCGAAATTTAATCAGATTATTAGGAAAATAATAAAATCTATTTAATTAGGGTCACAGACTATGCCAGTCGAATAGACCAAAGAAATTAAATGAAAAAGTAGAAACCATGATTTCTGCTCGAAATATTTTTATTACACTGATTACTATTACACTTAATTATATTACTATTACTCTCAAAACAGGATTTCATCGATTAGATAATGCGTCACATGATCTTCAGAGATCACGTTCCTGGAAAACTGTGGTCTACACGATTTAATTCTCTGAAACTCCTCTACTTTCACCTCTGAACGGTGGCGTTTATAAGAAAAAGGTTCCGGGGTAACCATTGCCGAAAACGCGCGGAGATTCACGTTTTCCCCGGCTACTTTTCCCACACGGGATTTTCCGCATTCGAGCCGATCAATCCTCTCTTTCCGGGAAACTCGAAATCGTCGCCGGTTCGCACGTGTGCGTGACCAGCTGAGGTCCGTCGAGTGAAAAGCGATTCCGCGAACCGGGTAAACGTTCTTCGTTACGCGAAAGGAACGCCTGGCCCTAAACGGTCTCGCGTCTGAGAAACTGAGAGCGCGACTCTGTATGCCTACCGTGGGACTCGCGATTTAATTCCGCACGCGAACCGGTAACAATTTTCTGGAACGTGTGCCATGGACGTATCTCCGGTAATCATAATTTTCAAGACTCGCAGTGGTCCCTTCAATAAACGTGTAAGGATCCAAAGGTGCGTAAGAGCAATAAATGAAAACGAAAACTTTTTAAAATTATGTTACGCCTGCCGAATCTCGGTTATCGATTCTGGAAGATTTTTCGCTCCATTACATTTTAGTGTGTCTGGTTTTTACGCGAAGACACAGCGTTTTTTCCGCCCACTTTTTACGGCTCGTTTCTTTTTTGCTCGAATCTGCTTATTACGCAGCGTCGCGGCACGAGTTGCAGGACGTTACCTTTTTTTCTTCGACAGGTTGCTCAACGAAAAGTTAATCTTTGTTCTACTGAAACGCGCGGTACGAGACGTTTTACACCAGCGCGCCACGGAATTAGAGACCCCTCGGTGCTCGTTTTCTTGTTCCCACAATTGATTAACGATCTTTTAAAGAAACACTTGACGGGATCGTGTTAAAATTCTTTCAGTTTAAAATTCAGTTTTCTGCGAGGTCACTGGAACCCGGCTCGTGTCCCGTAATTCTCCACTCTTAACGTCAATTAGATTAAAAATTTTTATTTTATAGAAACATCTACTATCGACATCTGACTATATATTTAACACGTTGCCGCAAATGACAGCTATAGCCGTCCGATCTTTGACGATATGTAGTCAAACGATGGCTTTAGCCGTCGTGCACATTTTAAACAATAAAATAAAAAAGAGCGTTAGTACGAAGTGTACTGACGCATACACTTGTTAATTATCGAGTAATACATCGAAAAAAAGGTGTAGCATGCCAGACAGCATATTTATTGTCCTTTTATGCGTTTTCTCATGGTTTACCACTTCGAAACATTTTTATTTCAGTTTTACTATTTTATAAGCAAAATAAATTACAAATGATAATTTTGTTTCAAACTGATTTTCTTGCGTTAAGTGTACACCTATTTACTCTTTTATTCATAGGAATCATTTTGAATTAGTAAAGCAAATGCCGTGTAGTCGTCACGACGGACATAGCCGTCACTTGCTCCGGGAAGAGAAAAAATGACATGATGAGCAAATGACGGTTATAGCAGTCGATGGCTTTTTCGGAAGAACTGTGGCCAAATGTGATAATTTTCACTTCCAAAAATACAACTTACACTCGATTTCATCTGGCAGTCCTAAACAATTGAAAAAAAATGTGTTTAAAAGTTAAAAAGTAATTAACCCTTTGCACTCCGCTGTCCCCTCTCATGGGACATCGTAATTCTAGAATACCACTCAGATGTCCCTTCTCACGGGACTTTTAATTTTGTTATTAATTATTATTATTATTGACGAGGAATTAAGTTATTTCAGCGCAACTTTCTGAGACATGCATGTTTTCCTAAATTTTTCTCTTGAAATAGCTGAGTAGCTGATAGCGAACGTCCAGAATTGTTCAGAGTGCAAAGGGTTAGAAGTTAAAAATGTACGGCAACGTGTTAAAAAAAATGTTGTTTCTATTGTTTTCACGAGACGAGCGCTTCGAGCCACCCACCTATCAGAAATAACCAGAAACTCGCGGCAAACAAGCTCCGAAACGGTTAAATCACGCGGCTCGAATCGCGACGAATCTCCCGGAGCGCGAGAAAACGACGGGAGGAGAAAGCAGGATTAAAAAAAGAAAAGAACGAGGAGGAGGTGGGGAAACGGAGCCTGGTCAGAAGAAACGAAAGAAGGAAAGACGGGAAGAACGGGTCGTGAGATGGATTCAGGGGACAGCAAATTGAACGGCTCGGAGGCAGAGGCAGCGGTAATGATCGAAGAAGCGGCCGGTAACAGTCGAATTAGCGGAATCACGCGTACGTGAGAGCAATCGCTAAACCGTTGATACCATATAATCGGTAATATCTTTCCGCACGCTAGAATGTCTCTTTTTGCGCGCGAGCGGCCACCTCCGGGCGATCAGCCGTTTCTTCATCCACGGCCGGTACGAGCGGCGAGTCGCTTTTTGGCACGTCTAATGTCCTTTAAATTGGCCGATGAACTCGAACGTCGCGCTGCTTATCCCCTCGATCCCGTCGCCGCGTCCCGGGGATTTTATTAATTTCCACGACCGCTGCGCCATCGCTGATGGGATAATGATAATGATAATACGCGGCCGAGGACGTTGAACCGAATGCCGGGTGACTCGATGCCTGTAAACGTTCGCGAACGGTATTGTTCTTGAGTTATGAGCTCGAGAAAGTCGGACTCCCGGCGCTGCTGTCGATTTGGAACAGTGGGTCATTTTCAAACGACATCGTACCGCTTACAAACCCGGTGGCAATTGGCTATAAAATCTCATCTCGAACGCGAAACGAATTATAATACGCGGCTCGTTTCCGCTGGTCTTAATTAGTTTAATTAACCGCGTCGATTAGATTCAACAGCCTGCGTGCCATTCCCTTGTGTTACGCGTTACCTAATGTGTATGGCGCAATACAAATGTCATCTGCCTAATTAAATTGTTAATAAACTCAGTTTTACTTCTAATCACGATATTCTCAGATCGCATAGAATACCGTTGTCGGTATAAAAAGTTCAAATGCAGAGTACATCGGGCTGAGATGTAACGTAGAATTCAAGTAAGATAGAGGCACAGATTGTAGACTTGTTTGTCCTTTTTCGAAACTCGTCGATTACAGAAGAATGTACGCTAATGTCAGTGACATTTAAAGGCGGATGAAAAATGTCGGCGCGGAGAGGGGACGAAATTGCCATCGAGCGAGTCACTGTCAGCGAACGCGTTCATGCGTCATTTACTGTCTCTTAAATCGCCCCGGGTGCGGTTACTTCTTGCGTATTTTACAATGTACCTGGCCACATTCTCGAAAGGATCAACAGAGAAAACCGCAATTTCAAAATATCTCTCAGAGAAACTTAAACGTACACCTCTCGATATTCGTAGAATATCCAAGTTTCAACGGCTATTATTATTGTCGTTTAAATTACGATTTAATGCCATTTTTCGTTGTTGCGTTAAAAAACACAATAATTTCGTAGATTTGCATACAATCAGATTTAGGTAACTGTTTTCCAGGATTACCCAGCAGGTACCAGTTGCGAGGCATGCAGCACGTGTTCAATAAATGAGGATTTAACCGCGCATACGAACGTATAATATGACACTAAGCGATGAGGATTTCCCATAAAAAAAAGAAGAAAAAACGGTACATCCCGTATCGTAGGTTATAAATTGTACTAATTATTTGCATATAACAATCGTATCCGGGAAACTTTCAACGGATGCTCCTGTTCAACTTTTCCAATTAAATTTTCATAAAGTTCCACCTCACGATTATCGTCGCTCATAAATCAATCACGCTCCCCTGTCGCTTCCTCGTTTTTTTTTCTTCAACGGAGACAGGCGCCGCTGTAGCGTAAGCATCTTCGTTCCTCGTGGCATCGATCAGACTCGCCGATTCGCCGCGTAAACAAAAGAAAGGAAACGCCTGACTAGGAAGGTTGCTAATTTAAACAAAAAATAAATCATGCGGCTCGCGGTGGGAATCGGAGCGATGTGAACCGCGTTTAACCCGCTTACCCGTGTTCACCTGTACCCGCGCGCCTGCACGGGCTAGCCGCCTTCTCACGGAAAAATCAACCAGACTAATGAAACCGGCCTCACAATTGCCATTTTACTCGCGGAAACGAAACGGGCGACGCGTAACCGTCGCGTCGCTCAAATTACCGCCAGACAAATCATGTTTAACGTTCTATTTCGTTTTCTACGCTAATTCTAATTATTTCCATCAATTATAAAAATCTGCACCGTAATGCAAAAATGAAAACTCTGCAGATCGGGTTGAAAATATGCTCAGATATTGTCCTCATGTAGTAGTACATTAACCCAGGGTTTAAAATTTTTCTATACATTAGATTCCGAAAGACAGCCATTTGAAAAAATCGCAAAAATTTACAATTTCAAAACTTAAAAAAAATTGAAGGTTCTCAAATTGTAATGAAATTTTCCTCATAGGTTCTACTCGCATGATAATTGTGGTTTCCAAGTTTTCAGACATTTCTATGCACTAGGATCGCTGAAAAACAATATTGAACACCAAATCCAATGATCTGGCAAAACGGCGAAATTAGACGATTGTCAAGAATTTTTCTCTAACGTAAGTAATTGATCGATCGTTTTGGACAACAAGTGCTTATTCTGCTCGTGTAGAAGTGCAACTCAGAATTTTATCATCAAATTCCATCGGCTAGAATCGGAGAAAACAAAGATGGCAAAAATCGTGAAAATCGTAAAGGGGTAGCCTTTCAAAATTTGGCAAAAATTGAAGCTTCTTATAACTACGGGTCTGCCTCGACATATCGATATGCGTACAGAAAGTTATTGACTAGAGAATTGGAGGCGACACGTGTTGCGCAATGAGTACTAATCGTGGCGATTTATGCGCTTCGTTTCGCTGCGCATCGACGCCCTCGCGTATCGTATTCATTGGATCATTTCCCTTTTAGCGTTTACAAATTTATATAAATACTAACGGTTATAGTGAAGGTATGAATAATTTTAAAAAGTATTAAAAAAATCATAAACTATCTGAACAATGCAAATTTTTAGTAACAAATGTTCTTTGTTAATATCACGAACTAAATTATGTTGTATCAAAGTACCTAATTTTGCCATTCCTTACTTTACACTCATTGCTCACGCGGCACCTCTACGTTCGCTGGTTTACGGCCGAACGATCGCTCTCTACATAAAATACATAAATACAGGCAGTAATTAATGCGGGCAATTCACGTCAACGAAACAAGACTTTCCCGACGCGGCGATCGGTGTGTGCGTGCGTACTGATGAGAAGATTGATACAAGGAGCCACGTAATTAAACAAGAACGCGACGTCGTCGGACGCTGTTAATTCGTTGGGCGTGATCCGTCGTCCTTACATCGGCACCCAATTAATCCTTTAATTAAGTCTCCGGCAATTACCCGGTCGCGTTAGTGAAATTGTTCGATCGGTATCGCGACGCGCCGCCAGCTTTCCATCTAGGTACACGCCTGTGCGCTTCACTCTCTCTTCTTCTGCGATAAGATTTTTACTCCACCGGCCGATCCGCGCGATTTTTATTACCCCGTGATTATTCTCGTTCTCCCGGCCGATCACCTTCTACGACCGCCAGCCAGCTTACTTTCCTCAATTATTTGCACTCTCCCTGTTAGGAAAAGTCCTGTCTCTACTTACTCCTGGTATCATGCCTGTCGAATATCTTTTGAGAATTCTTCGAAATTTAGAAATACATTTTTCTTCACACACACACAAGTGGCTTAACAGTTTCATGAGTTTTTCAATTCCATTGGTGTTTGACATTTTTGTCTCGTTACTATCATTCATACACAGTACAAAATTGTCATATTGCTATATTCTTAATATACTGTGCAGTCTTTTGCATTATAGGTTATTACATTGATCTCAAAATAATTTTTGTTGTAGAGAAAGGTGTCAATCATCAAAAACATATTTAGCCTTTGTCATTTCGGAGACATTCTTGGCTCGGAGTTCTTGTACCGCAAGGCTCGAGGTTCGTGTGGAACACGTTCAAGACTCGGTGGGAATGATTCATGGCCATACACATCCGGAGGCTACCGTGGTTCGAATCAACGATTTCAATTTCATAATTCTTTACTTATCGCGAAGTGACAGGCGCTTAGGGTCTCGCGTGTATCGCCGCAGATAGCCGATTACTTTTTCCGACAGTTGCTGCCATCTGCCGGCATGACAGTGAACGACCGGCGCAGCGGTGCGGGTCCGCTTTTCTCTTCAAAAGGAGAGACAGCGATCGACGGCAATGCCATCCGTGACTGGACACCGCATATGATTTCACGGCCGGTGCCTCGGCTGTCTTATTCGTGTGTAGAAATCGTGAAGATCTCGCGTGGATATCCGCCTCTAAATTGGATTGCAACTACCTGCAGTCCCTCCACTCTTTTCCCACCCCACCCTCAAAACTCCGTCACCGTTTCGGCCAGTTACCGCGTTTCTCCTACTACATAGACGTTTCTGTTTTTCCATCTTCTTTTTTCAGAATTTTTTGCTACCCTTTTTCACGTATTTTGTGAGAATAGCGATTACGCAGACCGATTCCTTATGTAAGCGAATCGGTCGCACGATGTCGAAAGCGTTATGGGTGATTTCAATGCCTGAGCAGACGGGATTTTAGAGATGCGTTATTAGGATTTAAAAAAACGTATAGATATTATTGTACATATTGTCTTTATACAATTTTTTGAAATATATATGCAGATACATGAAAGTCTGATTTCGCATTCCATTTGGCAAAAGGAAATGTAGAACAGACGAGATGAAAGATCGTTTTATTAATTTTGCTACTATTGAAAATATGAAATTGCTTTTATCGCAGTTTTTCGGTAAAAATAAAAATTCGTAACGTGAAGAAAAATAGGACAAAATTATTGTACGGCACTCGGTTGATCTCGTTCAAGGTAATTTCGCGTCCTTTGATGAACAAGAGTATGAAGAACACGGCGCGTCGCTATCAATCAGTTAGAGAGGGCAAAGACACGCGCACCGTGATTATGCCGGGGACCGAGCATTAAACACTGGCATTACGCATTAGTAAAAAAAGGCCCGCGGACGCGTTATCGGGTCGACGGGATCAGCCACCGAATCGGCGATGATCGTTAATACACCGTTGGTCGTGGTCCGTCGCGAGTCGCGAGCACGGGTTCCGGAATCGAGAACCGGCCATTAACGATCGGTATCTGTACGAAATTTATGCGTTCTTTTTTCTCCTCCTCTGTCGTGACGGAGGTCGCATCGTTTCAAGAGATGAACGATGTGACTTTGATCGGTCCGTTCCTGTGCATTTAGCGTGGCCATTATCGCGGCCGAATAATAATCTCAGCCAGGCCCCCGAGCGTCTCTCGAAATAATACTATTGCACGAGCCGAGAGAAAATTAAGAGGTACGATCAAACGGGTTTCAAATCTCCAACCCCCAAATACCCAGGCTCGTTCTTTACAGTCGCAGGCATGGCGCTTCTCAAACTATTTTTTGACTCTTCATATTTCTCGTTGTCCGTTTTAAGAGTTGATCGTTACATTGTTGCAACAGAAGATTTGTAGGGAATACTATAACTTATTTTCTGTACTATTTGTAAGAACAAATGACAGGTAAAACTGTTCTTATAAAAATGATAATATGCAGAAACCATAAATGTTAAAAAAATGTCAAATGCTCTGACCTAAATTGCAACGTAGACGTTTGCTATATTAGATATTATTTAGGGGCGACAAAGTCCGGTTGGGTCGGTGATTCTAAATTAGTCGAGTGTTTTGATATCAAACGCGCGATTGCGAATTGTCGGCCTTCCTTGGATTGGGATTGTGGGATCTCTTCTTTGGTTCTCGTCTGTTTAGATTCTGACTTCCTTGGATCTCCGAACATAGGTGTTCAAGTGTTTATGAAGGTTTTGAATTTCACCGATAGAGTTTCTCTGGTTTCCGTCTTTTAAACATTGTTAGAAAGAACACACGATTCTAACCTACTTCTTACGANNNNTATGAAGGTTTTGAATTTCACCGATAGAGTTTCTCTGGTTTCCGTCTTTTAAACATTGTTAGAAAGAACACAATATTCTAACCTACTTCTTACGATGTATTTGAAATAACAATTTTTGTTAAATTGGTTAATCGAATCAAGAATTTTGGTTTCAATTGAGAAAATTTAATGGAACGAAGTAGCTCATAAATCCTTTGTAGAATTCTCTTTTAGGATAGAAGTATTAAAAAGAAGAAGTGGTTTTAATTAAACTGATTGATCAGTTACGACCTTATCAGTTCTCTATTTCAGTTTTGAATTGATTACATCTGGAATTGCAGATATTGAATTTAATCGATGACTGTAGAAAATTCCATATCGTACGCCTGGCACTGTAAAATAAAACTGCCTACTCTTTGTCACTTTTACTCCACCGCGCTGTATAATCACTCTCATACTAAACGTGTCACGTAATATATCAAAACCTCCGCACGCTATAATTATCCCCAGTACCTTAACACCGGACTTTTCGTTCGCTTACACGATACTTTCCGTCCAGCGCCTTCAATCATCAATTATTTACACGAACGAGTCTTTAATCGCGAAAATTGACCACATAATACCGGCAACACGCCTAAATTCCTTGCAATAATTTTATCTCAAACCAAACAACGTGTCCCAACGTCCCTCAAGCTCTAAGCGCAATTTTCTATCCGACCGACTCATCAACTTTCCAACTAATTCCAAGAGAAACAAAAACGTGTATATTTTAATCAATAATCAGTACCAAAACGATATTAACGGTATCGTTAAAACATAAAATTATTTATGTAATTAATACGTAAAGTGAAACGGAAGAGATAAACGAAGCATAAATACACACGTCGAATGCAGCGAATACAATTTAATTCGGTAATAAAATATTTTTGTTCGATCGCGAACGCCACGTTTGATTTTTAATTCCCCTTGACCCAATCGTCAGGCTGCTTCTCTGTTCCGCGTTTCCGCTCGAGCGATTCGGAGACGTCGATTCTCTTTTTCTCTCATCCAACTTCGCGTCGCGGCGCGTCCCACACCTCTTCTTTCCCGCGTTTCGTTCTTTTCGACGAGCCAATCTGTCGATCTACGGTGCCCGAGAACGTGTCGTCTGTACTCTCCTCTCATCCAGGATGCTCTATAATTTACGGTTTTGGATCATGCTTCTATCGAGGCGGAGTAATGACAGGTCGATCGTTCGCAAGCTACCATCTTTGCCAGTTTCCGATCACTGGTTCGCGTCTACTTATCGCTGCCACTCTCGACCTTACGAATCGATGGTCCTACGTGTCTGTTCTTCTCGAATTCTAAACTATAAAACTGATTTCTTAGCGAGAAGAAACAAGTAAATCGTATAACATCGTCAATGATTAATTTGGAGAATTAGTAGTCTGTTATAGCGATTTAATATTCCTCTGTATTTTAATTAATATTTTTTTCTATTCAAGATTTCGCAATTCTTAAATATCATCTAAAACATTGTTGACCTGTTTCATTATTTATAATACCCTCTAACTCTTCTACACCCAGTTTAGATTACCTCAGAGCCCATTTTGTTAAAAAATATTGCCTAAAGCTTGGAGCTATAAGAAGGAACGCGTTCCGTCGCGAAAACGCGAGGCTCGCTTTTGTTCGGCGCGCGAGCACGTTCGTCAGGCTCGTCACTTTCGTTTTCCATTCGAATCGTATCGAGGATAAATTCGTCACGGCTGCCCGGGGCCCTTTCACGAGCGACGTACCCGCGAGGGAAAAATCGCCGATGAATAGTCGCGTTAATAAGAAGAAAACGCGCGCGCCCGCGGAAAAAAGGCTTGCACAATTACGGCTGTCAACTACGGGGATATACGCGCACACAGATAGATTTCTTTCGTAAACGAATAAGCGATCACCTGAACTTATTAAGTTTCAGATCGATATTTTACTATACTCACACCTCCTATCCCCGATTCACGTAGATTTTATTATTTTGGCGAATAAACAATTCTCAACGCGACATATTAAAACGAAGTATTTTCCGAATAATTGTGATGTCAAATATTTTCCATTGTTTCCCTTATCACAAATTGAGAATGTCGAAATGAAGTCATCTCGTGGACGAGGTTAGAAGAATCGTGGCAGATGTGCGATCGTAAAGTTGTTAGGTTGTAAAGTATCACAGTATACAGCTACGTGTGGGTGTATATTGCATCGTGAACGTGCTTCCGCGACAAGTCGGTTCAGACCATTTTTACGAAACAATACTAAAGAATTCATAATGAAATCCATCCACCTGTTTATTTTCTCTCAAACGAGAAAAGAGAAACGATTTTTCGATTCATAAACTTCGATCTTATGTACCCAAAGGTTTGCCCGAATACAGTTAGTACTTGAATTCGAATGCAATTTTTATGCAAAATAAAATATTTGACGTTTAAGCACTTCATTATTATCATAATCTATATCATATTTAAAATCCATAAGAAATCTCTTCTTAGATTCCATTTTTAATATCGATAGTATAAAATTATTATTTCGCATAAAATCATATATCAGAAAAAAATTTGTGTTGCAAAGGTTTTTCACAGTCGGACGGGATATCAGGCCATCTTCCGTTGAAAGAGGGAGAGGTCTTTGGAGAGGACGTGGAAACGGTAAATCATATCGCGGCGTATCGGGCACGAGTTTCGCGGACGAAGCGGAAGGCAATTTCGCAGTAGAACCGGCAATACGGCAGTGGAATCCGGTAGGGTTTTCGCTGGGAGCAGAAGCGTCGCAGTTTACTGCGGATGCCACGGAACGGAACACTTTGCTTTGGCGAACGCGAAACCGCTTGCGCCGCCCGATTTACGAGCGAGTTCTGCGCCGAGGACGTCGAAACGCGCGCGAGATGACCCCCCGTCCATCTGCGTTCCTTGAGAGCCGGCCGACTGTGGCAGGAAACGTTTCTGTCTTCTATCTTCCTGCTTTTTTCACTCATTTTTCAGTACGAGGCGATCATACGTTTATCTATTTTCTGAATCCGTCGAGGGAATCTCGGATCGAAGTGTCTTTCTCGGAAGTGATTGGAGATGCAAACATACAAATCGGGTTTTATGCGTTTATCTATGTAACGCGCGAGAATACGCATTATGCAATGAGCGTATATAATTATGTTTGAAAAAAATCGTAAATTTCTAAAATTGTTGATATGCTCTAAAATCCTTTGAAACGGAAAAATTGTCTAGGGTCTAACAGAGAGAAATGAAGGGCTCGTGTGGATGTGGCATGTGTTCCTTTTTTTTGCAATTCTCCGCACGTAAGAAAAACAAAGAAACGAGAGTGCGTGTCTGCGTCGGTATACCGATGCTTTTCGATAAGCAGCACGTTGAATAGAAACGTTTGTATAATAATACATGACTGTTATCAACGTTTTCGTGACGGACATTTCTCATTCAGCGAAATATCTTTGAGGGAAACTTGTGCTATGTTTTCTCCTTGAACAATTTGTACTTATTAATGAGTAGAACGAGATACGTTAATCAGAGAAAAATTTTAATCATATCGATCCTGTTTAAAAATTAGATTGTAGTAAATCAACAACCGTTCAGATTTGATTCGAAGAAATTTTTACCTTTTCACATTTTTCTATCAAACAATGTATATTCTCTATTAAGTAATCGATAAAATTTTTTATCACGGTATTTAGTTTCACTTGTACGAATAATCAAGGCTCGAGCCGGCTAATTCTAACGCAAAAATAACCGTAAGAAACGCGTCCCGGAACTATTTTCGAAACTCGCGATCGGACGCGTATGCCAAGAAGCGTTTCAATTACAAAAGATAACACATACAGTGTGTATACATATAACACGGGCCAAGCCACGGCATTGCCTCACGCCTGTTTGACAGCGACGCCTCGACTAGAAAAATAAAGATTGCGGTACGATAAATTTTCGCCGATCTTCGGCCTTACCCTCTGTCTTTAAAAGTCTCTCTGTAACGGGACGACTGTAACCGTTTCCGTTCGTTAACTTTTAAGAATAACTGATAAGACATCTACATAGTAGTGATAAGTGCTGTGAGAGGTAGAACGCTGAAAGACTGATATAAAAACTTTGTCGGACATGCGAGAACTATGATATGGTCGGATCGGAAATCGTCTGTCAGTGGCTCGTCGACGGGACGACGATAACGTCGACGTAATAAGCAACGAGCAGACTCGGTGAAAGCGGAATTAGCGCCTTCCCGCTTTGGGGATATCGCGATAATTGGCCGGGAATATGTCGCGTGCACCGGGCCATCGTCCATTTACGCGTTGCCATCGGCCCGGTCGCGTTTCATGTCCGATCACCTTTTCGAATAACAAGTTTCAAATCGCGTCGACGATACGTACAGTTTAAGCCAAAAGTAATTTCTCAAACGAGAAACAGACATTTTTATTAACCATGCGTCTATGATTCATTTTCATCTGGACCAAGTCCTAGTACTCTGATTTGATCATCACGAGTTTTTATCAATGAAACGAGGAGAAAGACGAGTCGGCGTGTAACTATCCTATGTTTTTGATCGAATTCCCAAAGATGCGCCGCGTTCTAGTGGTCGCACAGAGAAAGTATCAAATTTAACGTCAGTTTCGCGTGTTAAGTCTGTATAAATATCCCCGGACTTTCTCGTTCGACTGGCATCCGTCCGAACGACGCGTCGTTAGCGAACCCGGCGAAATTCTATAACGTCGCGACACTACAAAAGACATTATTTAATACCGCAGCAAAAATATATTCTTATCATTTTCAATACCAGCGTTAACAAAATGTATAATATGACAGTGAATTAAAATCTTCGTCAGATCCAAAGCAAACTGGAATGTTAATTTTTTCTAATCTTTCTAAGAGTCGAATTACACTTAAAAACGTTTTGATATTTTTTAGAGAGAGATGATTGTAAGGAGACAGAATCTTGGAGGAAATCGTCACCTGTCGCGCATCGCGATCACCCATTAGCGTGATTCGAACCTCGAGGCGCCCTCGAGTGCTACCTCGAAACCACAGAAAAACCATTCCCGAAGGGAGGACCGCCCTCTCCTCGTATTCTCAACACGTTTCGCCCGTTTCGGTGATGCGCTCGCACGATCCACGACACTCGTCACGACACCCAAGAAATGTTAATAGAATCACGACAAGAAAGTGTCTCATTCTAATTTTATTCTCAATTACATCTCTAATTCTAACTCTGATAGGTATTATGAAAATGTAACAAGACACTCACCTCACTCCGCACTCCTCAGGATTAATTCTCTTATCATAGAAAAAAATATACGTAATCGTATCTAATATCTCTCAAGCGTTCTGTAACCTGACTCATAATCAATGAAAGACAAATCTATTTCCAATTCTGATTTTCACCGTGAAAATATAACATACAATGCCTCGTCAGGTTTTCTTCGTTAAAGTAAAAAAAAAAGATCGACTTGATTTCCCTTGTCCTTCGCGAATCTCGACGGTACTCGCAAGGTATCCATCGGTCGATGAAAATTCCGGATCGGTACACGAGAACAGAAGGCGAGGGCGAGAGAGCGCGCACACACTACGCGGGACACGGGAACGCGGCGAGCGCGAGAACCGGTTTTCCATACGTTTTAATTTCACGCTGACATCGGCGCAATTCAGTTTACACGGATACTGGCCATTTTCTATCGCTGCCGGCCTGGCCCGATGGAAACCGAGAGAGAGACACGCCGATACGCGACGCGCCGCGAGAGAGATTAATGTGCGGCCGTGGCGCGCGTATTTTCGAAGCGTATCCCACCAACGCGTGGTTCAAGATCGAACGCTTCGTTAGAATCGATTACCAAAGCCAATCCCGATCTATTTTTACGAACGTAACGTTCATTAGTCGTAGCGGTCATACGGTTGATACAATGATCACGAATTGACAGACAGCGGGCACGAATGTTTCAAATCATTAAAGTTACGCATTGAAATGTCAAATTGATATAACATGCTATTAGATCGAAACAATAACGGATATCGTAATTCAACTGTTCCATATACGATATGCGATGAATTGTCACGTCACGTTAGGAAATATCAAACTGAATTAAGGATGTCGTTGAAATTAGAACGTGAGGATAATCGCATGCCACGACACTTTTCCCGTTGTTGCATGAATTCAGAATATGGAAAATAATGTGAAAATAAAAGAACAACCTTGAACATTTCCTTAGTCTCGTTACGACAATTCCCGTTCGTTTGTCAGTCCTGTCGCGTATGTAATGATATTAAACTTTTTTACACGAAACGAGTCTATCAACTCACACGTCAGGTAAAAACTATCGAAATCTCTTCTCGTTTCTATCAAATCGCTTTTTGTTCGGTTCGAAGTAGGAACGATTTTATCAAGGATCTTCACGAGTCGCACTCTGTCCATCACAATCAGTCCCAACTTTCAGTCCATTTAAACAAACTATCGGTAAGGAACTATTTGGATTCCGTTTCAACACTCACAATTTCTGGAGCACAAGACTGTCTCGTGACCCGTCATTGAACATCACGAATTTCCGGGATCCACGAATTTCGGCACATGTCAATCGTTACAGCGTCCTCCGCCGAGCACTGTGTCCACGAAATTCCCATTGTGATCACAACACTTCTTCACGACGCACTTTCAACCACCGGCGAACGGTTTTCTCAGAGTCCTCTCTTCCTGCTTCCTCGTTCGTTTCACAGAGATTGTATTTCCTCGTTCGATTCGTAGTACGGAATAGAAAGGTATTTCGCGGTTCGTCATTTAACGATCAACGAGATCGACAGAACGGAATTCGAGCTCGATACGTAACGATGTAAAAACCTGTCACAATTTTCCGTCTCGTTACCCGATTTCAGTTTGGCAATCAAAATTTTGTCCGGTCCCGTGCAACTGTCAGTCCGTCTGCCAGAATTTCTAATTTCACCGTCTTAACCCGAAAGTGTCACTTCGTCACGATGCCTGGTACTATCCACCGGTTCGCACGAGCCGATCGGTTACTGGGAAATCCACTGCGCTGTCACTCGCCCTGATCATCCGAGCACGAATTCCGGGAAGAGTCGCCGTTAATCGAGAACACTGTTTCCGTGCACATCACTCTGTCACTCGGTCCCGTCCGTCGATCGTCAACGAGACCGTCGCCCGTCGCGAGTATCACTCGGTCGTCGTGTCCCCCGCGCGTTCCTACCCGCGACTCCTATCCCGCGAGATGCAAAGAGAGAAAACCAACCTCCGTGAAATGTTGTATGGGTGTCACTCACCTGCAGTATGTATCCCCGCGTGTAATCCTCGTACGTCCAGCCGAAAGCGGCTAGTATGCGTGTCACTTGCGCGTGCTGCAACTGGTTGAACAACTGATCGAGCAAGATCTTTAGGCGGATCGGTAGTGCGCGCGAGCCGTAGAGAACGAGGGATGCGACGTCAAACGCGGCCGTCGGCTCGACACTCTCTGAAGCCGGTGGCCTCTCCTCCTTCACCGCGACGTCGCCTCCACCACCGGCACATCCACCACCATCTCCGCAACCGCCCCCACCTCCGCGCTCCCTGTCCCCACCAACGAGTCCCCCACCGATCGTCGCCGCGATCCCACTACCGCAGCCTCCGGCATCGCCGGCCGCCCTCCTCGCCTCGGCGGCGGCGGCGGTGGCGGTCGTCGTCGTCGTCGTC
>SHCU01000870.1:0-11964 GCA_004307685.1 Ceratina australensis | reverse complement strand
AAAAATCGGTGAAATAAATAAGTAAATAAATACGTAGTAAGAAATCTATTCGTTTATGTTTCAATGCTCCAAGCTTAAGCATTGGCAGCATCTCATATGCCGGAGCATTGAAACATGAACGAAGTAGATTTCTTACTACTTGTGAATATTGTCTCGCTAGGGAGCTCACACATAAGCAGTAGTGGGTTCAGAATAATTGTCCGAAGGTGTACCACTGTATGGGTTCTCGCACAACCATTCGATTGGCTATGAACCCATATGCGCGTTGTTACACACTATTGTTATGTTGTCCATGTTGCTTAATGAAATTTTTATTGCTTGTGTTGCTTAATGAAATAAATGGTTATTAAGGCTCTTGAGGTCGCTACATAATTTATTTCAGTTACAATCAATATACTCTGCAATGAAAATTCTACTCAACTTATAAAAATGTACGTAGCCCATAGGAATTTTTGTAAAGAATGACCCAAACCACGGCGCACGTTTAACGTCGGACAACGCAGCGCTCAAAGGGTTAATTATTTTTTACGCTTCGCGACAAACTGCAGCGAACGAGCTTGAAATCTTTTAATCAGAATTTTTTATCGTACTTTCAATTATCTATTTTTGTAGACTATGCTTTTTGTACCACGTTACGAGAATAGTTTGATTTCGTGGAATACATTGTTCATGGTTCGGAATCGTGTTAACAATTTCCTTGTAAAAACAGCTCGACGGTATCGCGCAGGCATTGAACGAATCAGAACGGAGTCTCGCGAGGGAAAACGCCCGCGGACACGGTGGCTCGAGTTACGCACGATGCATTGCTTTCTCAGAGACACCGACGTACTTACATAGTCGCCGGGCGGCGCGGCTGTAAGGTCTCGAGGCGCTTTCCCTCCAGAACCGTCACGCTTTTCGCACCTGACGATTCCTATCTCGGGACACGAAAGTTTATGGGGCCTTCCACCACCGTGCGGCCGCGTGATCGCGCGCACCTAAATATCTACACACGATCCTCGATGCTATCGTCGATGGGCTTCGAGTACGACGAAAGCATTAATCGAAACGGTACGCCCCGGTTAATCTCTACTCCTTTCTACGTACGTATCGAGCGATCGCCGATTTATTGGCTGATCGGAGATCGAAGATCGTGTAATAAGCGGGGTTGACACGAAACACGTCGATTACGCGACAAACGCTTTTAATGAAACGCGGTCGAGGCTATGCAAATTAAGAAGGTATCGCGGGGATCGAGTTCTCGATTCAACAACGTTTAATTTCAGTAATCGCTCCGGACATATCAGTGATGGCATCTGATTGTGAGTTTCGATCATGCTCGTAATACGAAACACATTTACATAGAACACGTTCAGTTAATGAGAGCCAGAGGAAAAATTCATATATGATTCTTTTAATTTATGAACTATATTATACGTGTACAATTTTTATTGTACAGGGATATTTGTTAATAATTATTTGAAAATCTAAAATAGGCCTAAATAGGATTATTCGGTTCGAATCACGGTTGTTAGACACAGTTAACCGATACGTTAAAAGACGTGAACTAAAAGCATTCGTTGAGTCGCGAGGATCCATTACGCGCGTCCTTTTGGCTCGTAGCCGATAACATTGAGAGGGCGGCGTGATGTTGCGTCACGAGACGCCGCTACACCGGCCATGATTGTCGCTAGCTGGTGTTAAGGTGCCGTATCGGGTCCCAGCTGTGGCGATCAATAGAAATCACCGAGTCATCCCGATCGAGCGCCACTTGTCATTAATGACTATCCGTTTTTCGATTTAATTAAACCGCGATGACGATCTCGCCACCTAGACGAGTCGGGCCTCTCGCTTTGTTCGTCTCAGATACGAATTTGTTTTCTGGAATGATAACTGTCGTACGTTTCATGTCGCCCATTGTTACTTACCGTAACGACCAAAAGTAGTTTGAAGTTAGAATCGGTTTAACGTAAAATTTGGGCAGTGATAAAATGGGTCTCGAAGCTGCACAGAATTCATAATTATCGTCTACACAATCGTGCGAGCTAACTTTCGGTATTCCCTTTCAAAACTACCACGCGTTTATGCGGTTACCTCTAATTTTGCATTGTGATACCTCTCTGTACAAGCATAAGATTTATTTCGCCGTAAGTAGCTTTCAATATGAGTCAGTTACTTGACACAACCTAATAATCTTTATTACGTGTGTGCATACAGCTTTTCTATGAGCCTAGCTAAGCGTAATAGCAGATTCGAGAGGATCACTCTTACTGATCTAGATCAGTACCGTCAAGAGATGGAGCTTCGTGCTCGGTTCCATCCTTTGTGCTCGCAAGCACAAAAACACGTGTTTTTGAAAGAAGCATCTATAAATACTGCATCGGCAATCTATGCGGAAATGACGAATGCTGAAAGTTCTGTTTCCTTTAAAATGAAATCTTGTAGTACACACTTTTAATGTTTGCATTTCCACTCGCAAGTAGTCAAATTAATTTTATTCAATAAGAAAATCATGTTTCTACTTTTACACGAGCCTTATAGAAAAACGTCATTAAATAGAAATTGAGAAATTTACCGTGTAAGGAACAATGCTGTAATCATTACCAGTTGACATCAGATAATTTCTCGTATAACGAACAAGAGATAAGTTGTCAAAATTGAAACTTATTTTTCGTTCTAACGCGTGTCTCTGGTCGGTAGGACTTGAATGAAAAAGGGTGGACGAAAAAAAAAAAGAGTTTGAGGTTCGTTTCGAAAACGATTCGGTTCACCCCACGGTCTGTTTTACTCCGAACGCGGCGTTGTTATTTTTCTCCCTTTTTCCCGCGGTGGTTTTGCGCGCGACAACGAATTTTCCGACGAACGATCACCGATGGATGGGCAGCGGCGAGGAGGGCGGGTGACGACCGTTAGCTGGATTTGCGGCACGGAACGCGTTTTTTGCGAGATACGAGAGCTCGAGCCACGCTCGTCAAATTTCACGGGATTTCCAGCCCCGCTATTATTTTTGCTCTCGCGTATCGACGCGTCTCACAAAAGACACTGTTTACGCACCCATTTACCACCCCCCGTCCGCGCATTTTCCTGGACGTTTATTGTCGAATCGCATTTGTTTTGTTTTCGTATCCCGCGGATTATGTATACTTTTTAATCCGTAAAGTCCATTACTCAAATCCATCTCTTGGTTATATCATCCATGTACACGATTTCATTTATTCAAATCTATTCTTGCCTAAGTTATCAAATTTAACGTTACTTCACAAGTGCTTCATTGTATTCCAAACTTTACGTATACAAAAAATGCAGTGTTTTCTTCCTCATCGTAGAATTCATAAAACGTTTATAATCGAGTAATATGAGGGGTCAATCGTAAACTATGACATGTTCCATTCGTTCCTCCAATCAAAGCACTTAATTTCGAATCCTTGACTCGACTCTTGATCCTCAAGTTGAACCTCACAAGACCCTAAATTTCCATCCTACTCAAGAACTCAACCCACGAGCCCATAACAATTCCATTACTCCACCTCGATTATCCCACCGACAACCCTCGAAAATCAATCGAAAACTACAGTCCCTCTCTTCTAGAGTTAAGAAACCGAATGTTTATCCAACGATCAGGACACGTATCGCTCGCCGCGTTTGTAACCAACTGTTATCAATCCAGTTGTTATCAGCCATCGAATTCGATTCGGGCGACTCGACGTAGCGCGTAAGAAAATGTAGGCGACGCGAGCTTTCGCACAGCTTGTACAGCACTGTAAACAGGCAGGGCTGAGCGAGGTTACAGGGCGCGAGTAAATGGTATGTAAACCGTGGCGGGCTCACCCTTGGCCCTGGCCGGGCCGTAGCACCCTCCTCGCACTCCGCAAACTCCATTAAAACATTATCCACGTGCCGATGCGCTCGGAAAATCAGACGCGACTATCCTGCCTTCCTGCCGTATTGATATTACCGTCCCGACATCATCGTACACACGGTTATATCCGTCTCTACGTGTACGCGTACCATCCCGTAACCGTGTGTACGCGCACTCGAATCTCCATTCCGTGGCCACCACGATCGAACGCCCTGCCGTCGACTGGTTTTTCACGTTTTTCCTATCTCTCCTCCGCGAATTTCGTGTATTCACCTACAGCCCAGTTTTTCACGCATTCCTGCGGACTTTTTTCTAACCTAACGGAAGAAATTGAGAATTTAACCCTTTGCACTCGAGTAATTATTCGATGAATTTCTTAATTTATATTTTTATCTTCATATTTTAAGAAAGAACATTTGTTCAACGTAAGTTCTGTATTGTTGTCTTACATGATATTATATTTAATAAAATTATTATTAAACTATTTTTTGATTTTTTTAATTATTATGGCTATTATATGATTAAATTTTGTTTAATTAAAGTGGTGATCGTGAGTCACCATTCGAGTGCAAAGGGTTAAAAGTACAGATTAAGCGATTAAAAGTAATTGTGTACCGCGTGTTTTCGGTGCAAAAAGATAGGATGATGTCAGCAGTCCGGTACGACATTTAAATGTATTCCGTTATTACCGGCGGCTTAACGAACGGGCAATTCCCAAGACCGTCGCCATTCCATAGTTCGCACAGAGTAAGCAAGAAATCACTTATTATGTTGTTAGGCAGATTGCAAGGATGCCGTGTTGCGCAATCGCCGTCCCGACTTCCTGGGACGAATAGCCAGTCCATCGGTCGCGGAGGGAAAAAAAAGGCTACGGATCGTCGCCGCTGCCTCCATCCGGCTGCCGTAAGTGACATTATGCGAACCCGGCGATACCAGGCACGATAAAGAGAATTTGATCGCGGTTCCTCGGTCTCTTTGTACGCGGGACACGTGTTGCTTTTAAAATTCCATTTCGTCTTTTAACCTTGTGTTAATAGAAGACGGTTAATGCTCGTCTGGGTTTTTTTTTTATGCTCATATCGAGCGAGGATTATTGATGATCCTTGATGCGTTTCCTACGAGTCGAATTTGCATTCAATGGACAAGGATGCTCGACTGTGACGAGGAAGTGGAAGTGACGAGGATTGTGGAAATTTAAAAGAAACAACATATAGCGGATTTTAATTGCTTGTTAAATCTATTTCGTTACGCATCTCAGTTAAAAAAATTTCAAAGATATATTTGGGACTTTATCTGTCGTATCAGGAAACAGTTGAAACTTATATGAAATTTATAGATGAAGTATTTGTATGTTTGGGTACGTGTAGATACGCGTATAGTTATACGCGTAGTTTAAAATGATTTTGCCAGACAGCCCAGAGGTACACGAGAGCGTTAATCGACCATAAGAATAAAAAGAATGAGGATCCTCGTTCTGAAATCGTCGTTTCGTTCTCGCGTGAGACGTCCGCATGGACGATGTTTCGCAACGATTCTCTGGAACGAGACACCGGCGATTACGTAAAGGCCCGCGGTCAGCCCTGACACGTTCTCCGGGAGATCGATCGACAACCTCGATCGTCCTCCCACGGTGGACTAATCGATATTTGCACGCCGTTCCCGTTGCGTGCTGCACGCCCCCCGCGAGTGCTTCACGCCGGCAGTGTGTGCGTGCACCGAGAGAATTTCCGATCGAAAGCTGAGAAATCTCTCTCTTTCTTTCGCCTATTTCGCTTTGGTCGAGTAAGATGTTAAGGTTGTATGAGCCGAAAGATCTCTTCTAGAAATTTAAGAGATCTGATAAGAAGCTATGTACGTCCAATATCTGAAGAGGTAAACTTTCAGGAAAAACAGTTGATATAAAAGTTAATAAAAAAATGTAAAAATTAAAATGGGTGCAGACCAGGGACTTTAATTTAAAAATTAAAACATAAAAATTGAAATGGGAGATTTCAAAGAAGGTACAGGTATTGGACAAAACACAAGAAACGGTACCTGTGATACATAGGGTACAATAGCATTTGATTCTGCAATTTCAAGGTAATCGCGACACAAAAAAGTAACAGAGAAAAAAAATGGAATTCGTGTCATGAAAGAATTGGCCTAAACGAGAGAAACGGCAAGTAAAAAGGGCATTTCACGCGAGAGGGAAGTTAACGATGGAACCAGCCCCATGCGGAGAGGGGTTCACCCCCCGGTTCGGTAACAAATGATAGTTTTGATAATTAGCGGCTCCTTTTCTCTGCGGCGGCCCTTGAAGCCGAAGCCGCGAGTGTCAATGGGGGCGGCAGGTGTCGGGTATTGTCTAACGAACGCACGATAAATCCGTGTGGATGCGCGGATTCTTGCGGAAACGCGGCGTGACCGGGCCCGCGTGACAGCTCCACCGGGACAATGGACGGAAGTCCCGAGGGAGAACAACGAGGGAGGGAAACGCTGAGACAATGAGCCAGCCGAGAAATTCGATTTCGCTGGAACGCACCAAATTTACATGCATACCATCATTCCTTCTTCTTGCCTCGCTTTTCCTTGCTGATCCGTGAAAACGTGATACCGCGCGTGTTAGACTACGAGCAACAGATTATTACGTTACTGTATAATAGGTATTACAAAAAATGTAATAAACTGAAAATCTGATCTCAAAGTCCGAAGTGAAATAGCAAACAGTAATTAACTTCACGACAAAGTTTCTATAACGATTGTCTAAAGGAAATGTTCGCGAAGTATTGTACTTGATATGCTTTACGGATGGGACTCGCAGGGAAGTAGACACCATTGAAAAATTCGACACCCGAAATTTGCATAGCGGTCGTTCCTTTCATATACTATGGAGTGACCAATCCAGCGTGACAGGTTTTCCATTCGGTAGCCTTTAGTTACGCCAACGATACCCTGCGCGAATACTTTTCTTCCATGTCCTATCCTCACCCTTTCTATCTGCACTGTAGCGTGGACAATGACTAGCGGGGACAATGAAACCTTGCAAAAATACGCCACGCCCCATGAGCGGGATCTTACATTCATTACAAGTCAGACGAAGAAGTGGAGTTTTGTAAAGTAAGAATTTTAATAGACAAGTTTAACCTTACTTTTTAATTCTAAACAGGACAAAACGCTGATCATCAAGAGTCGCAGGGAATACAATGACCGTACAGTGCAGCGAACAGAGCGGAGATGGGCGATCAGGTATAGGCTCCCTATATATACGTAATATCGAGGCCGTTTCTCATCCGGAAAGCCGACGCGACGATTAGGCCAGTTTTGAAACGTAATGTAGCCGCCGTCACGAGGCCATTTGTCTTGCAGCGCGTCGGTGGACGTCGCACCGCGGGATATACACATTCTGTGTTCTCTGTCCCGAAGCCCGAGAGCCGAACTTGAGGAGAGAAAGGAGAGCGCTCGTTGCGCGTAGAAGATGGACCGATCGGCGTCGACGTAACGAGGAGCGAGAGAGAGAAGGAGCCGCAAAATAATTGTTCGTCGGATGAGCTCTCGTAGGTATACGGGCCCCGGGACCCGACAGACACCGGGCGACCCAATTCGACGTACTTTTGTGATCCAAATGGGATGAGTCAACGATTGATGTTTCTGCTGGTCTTTCAAACTCGGATCTCCGCTGGATTTTATCGGTTCCGTCCCTGTCGATGGCCCTCCTCCTCCTGCTCCTTACGTCTTTTCTCCTCTCCCTAATTCGTTTTCTCGATCATCAACTCCCATCACGTTCGTCCCTTTAACCGTTGCTCTTTGTCTCGCGCGGACAGCGATTCTTCTTTCGTCGTTAGATCGCTGTGGCTATTTCGTCGAGTAAAACCAATTTAACCCGCACTACGTTTCGTCCGAACCAACAAGAAGAAAATTTCGGAGCTCATTCTTAAACTTCAAACCGATCGGTGCTTAAAGTACCGATTCAACCCTCTGCGCTCGAGAGGTGACTCAAATGTTTTATAAAATAATTATTGGTTTATATATTTTGATTGAATCAAATTTATAAAATTTGTCGAAGGATTTTTAACATTTCTAACTAGGTCAGGTTCGTTTCCTTTTTTGATCGAGACGATCGTCCCTGAATTATTCGTCCGTATTCTCGTTTTGGAAGGAGACTCGATGCCGAAAGGTTCAAACTGTTGTAAGATGGGCCTCATTGTTGGACAGAGTGTGTAGCGTGTTTGATGCGACGACAGGTGTCAAGCTTATAGCGTGCGGTGAATGTGATTGGATTGGGGGCACGTTGAGAAATGATTGACAGCTCGAAGGAGTTTAATAATACGTTTAAAGGTTAACAGTGTCGCCTAACCTGTATATCGTGCGAACGAAAGCTACTTATAAAATGAATAACTAAAGCGTTTCGCGATCGCCAGTAATATAATCCTTTCCACTTTATCTTCGACGATACTTTAAAATCAAATTTATTTTCACGTATTATATTTATTCGATTTCGAAGCATAAAATTATGTGATTAAATCTTGGAAGAACGAGAATTTTCCAAAAATCGTGGTGACTTCGGATCAAAGTGTCCGTCGAATGGACACGCGAGGCGAACCAGGTAGAGATACAGGACGGATAAAATAGTTGGGACAGGCGATGGGTCGACAGGCCCGGACGACGCGACGCGTCCTGTCGCGTGACGTTCGCCGGTCCCCGGATCTTTTGATGTGGCCGCCCGTTGGTATCCCACGGGCAACGAATCGCCGATGCGCGATGTCCGTTTGACATTTTCACTACGGGAGACGAGCCACGGTAATAATAGGTTTAACTTGGTCGCCCGTCCAGGCTGAAATTGCTCGGAAACCGGCCCGGCGTGCTCGACCGGTCGATTTTTCCGGATTTCTGATCCGCCGCGGCCTGGATTAGCCGAAACGCTAAACGGATCCGCTGGTGTTCCAGTGCAGTCTAGCAAAAACAGAAGCCAAGTTGCCTGGTCGACGATAAACCGAGTTGACTCGGGACTCGGGCCAGGTAACCGAGAAACGGTCCTCCCTGATCACGTCACCGCGTTTCGCGGTTATTTGGATAGGCCGAGAAATCTCGAGGACAAATTTGTTTCCACTCTAAACATCCACCGGCTGCTGGTTAGTGTTTTCGTTACAGTCTGAGCAGTCCCTGGTCTGCTTTGTTTTACCGAGTATTTCAACCCACAAAAGATACACTGTAACAAAGTTCTCTATTAAAGAATCGATCGAACGAAATGAAAAGTACCATAATTCTTCATTGTATTAAATAACCTGCAACTAAAGTGTCAGTCTTTATAAACCCATTTTACTAGCTCAGTATTTATGAATCTTTGATACTCTACCTATGATACCTGTTCTAGTAACGGCTTGACTGGCCATAGTGTATTCACGTACACCGCTACTATAATCATATATTAAAAGCCTGACTTTGTAATTTCAGACATTTTTTTGGCTCGGATCTCTTGGACTACGACGCCTCTTTCGAATCGATTGCAGCGTGTATCGACATTGGGGCGCGATTAATATCTATTAAGGGGGGCGGAAGCGGAGGGCGTCGTTTCAGGACGGATGACGCGCCGCGCCGGTGACGTCACTGCCGGTCAACTACAAGTATTTCGCATTAGCGGCGGCGACGTCAGTCCGTTAATTAATTGGGTTAAAAAGACGTTAGGCGAATTGATCGGTCCATTCAAGGTGGCCATCAGCGCGGTAGATAAAGTTATTATTCGGCCAGTATCAATTTGCGCCGCGATCGCGTGCCGTCCGCTCGTATCTCCTCGTTATCGCGTCGATTTACCAGCGACCATGGGAAAACCTCGATGCGATGCTTTTCCCGCGGTAACTTCGACTGGCATAACTTGCGGGTGACCGTTATGACGTATGTAGTTACCAACTAGTGTGAAGTACGACATTTTCTGGGGTGAGTCTCCTATTGAGACGTTGAAAAAGTTTTTTCTCTGGGGATGTTGTTGCATGTTTTGTCGCTATCACGCAAGATTGTGGATGCTTTATAAGGTTAAGTTTCAGATTCATGAAGTAGGGTTGCTGTTGGATTAGGAGACATGCGATATCAAATAATATTAGGGAGAATTCCTTTATTTTATTCGTGCTTCGCGAAGATTTTGCAACTTCTAAGATCAATATATTAAACGTGTGTTTTAAAAATCGTCAGCATTCTTATTATTGTAGGCAAAAATCTAAAGAAATCCTCGGGAATAATGGAAAAGTCGCAAGCTTCTTTGAGCAGGAGCAAAGGGCGCTAGCCGCTTATGGGGGCACCCCGTGGCGGTCGGTGACAGGGGAACAATAAGTTGGCTAGCAGGCTTTTGCGGGTAACGCAGTGTTTTCCGAAATTCGTGGCGGCGCACGGCGATTGTCCTAAGCACGTCGGGGGTTTCGACCGAGTCACCCTCGGCTAACAGTGCTCTCTGTTTACCATTCCCAGCCTATGGAAAGGATCTTGATAATTTCGATAATTCCATTGTCGTTTCTTATTTTCTCGCATCGCGGACGAGGAAGCATGAATAAAGGGATGGACGAAATTTGACCTACGGCTTTTCAACGAATAAGGAAGTGGCGCCGAACGCGAGTACCGAAGGCTCAATTTCGATTCTCTTTTACAACTTCAGTTCTTACAAAATTCGCTGTCAGTAATTTAAAAAAGAATCTCTTTCCATATAATTTTTTTTTTAACAGATTTTGGTACGAGGAACTGTAAGACTCACGTAATGGATATAAAAAGAAAGAGTTACGTATAATGTAACGAAAAAATAACTATTAAGTTGGTTTCTCGCGTCGGATTAAAGACACCAATCACAGGAACGAGTACAAGGAGAGGGAGAGGAAGGTACACGCAGAGAGAGCTTACGGGGCATCGTCGAGGCCGCGGGTAGCCATTGACAGAAACGGCCGTGTCATCCAGTCATGATACATCCCATTGTGGCACACGAAGGACCTTCTGGGGACTGCATTATCGTCTTCCTATATCTTTTTATTAGACCTGGGTCCCGATTTCTCCCTGGCCCCCGGCCACTCTCGCCCGCTGCCGATATACACGATGCGTCAGCAACATATCCCTGCCACGAAACGAAGCTTCTTGAAGAAACTGGCCGCGGCTCTCGTAATTAATTTCAACGGATAGACGCTATCGTTGCTACATTCTACTCAATTCTACACACTATAGTTCCTTTTTTATATTTATCTACTTTTGTCTATGAGATTGAAACAACTCCTCTTGTAATTAATATTTTATACAACATATGCAGTTTTATAGGTTGTTAGTTATTTGTAGGGCACAATAGGTAAATGAATTAGAAAGAAGTGTTTCAACATGTTTCACTTATAGGCCCTGCGTGTTTTCCCTTAAGTGGCAATGGCAGTTCCCGATTAGCCAAACAGTCGTAGCAACCGATGCACGTGCACAACGGATGATAAATTGTTGCTTGGTAGTCGTGCTGGACAGGTGTGCGATTGGATCCATCGTTTGCAACATCCAGCAAACTTTTTCTCGCGAATGTTCGCTCGGTTTTAGGAGCATCGAGTTACTCGTTCTTATGACGAACCTGTCGAAGTTATCGAAATGTAAATCGTAATTCTAATGTGATGTTATAAACTTTTTGAATGATCGTTTTATTCGCGAGGAAAAATGAAATCGCTATCTCGATGATCTCCCTGAAGCTTGAACCCTGACACTTCCCACATCAGAAACATGGGCTAAACGGCCTATTTAAAAAATCATCTTTCACAAGAGGAGGAAGAACAACATCAAGAACAAGAACGGAGGTAAGGCTGATCCTCTTAACGAAGGTTATCGGCGCCGCTGACAGTCCGAGGGGAAACGTAATCGGAGTTGCATTGTGCTCGGGCACGTCCGTCGCGGCAATAGGAGCGTAATTAGCTGAGAATCTGGCAATTACCGGTGCAGCGAGAGTGCAAAGGTGACACGGTAACGGCGGGGTGATTGATTTTAGCGAAAACGCGAACGAGCGTGGTGGGGGAGGCAATTTGTCAAGCTGTCGACGTTCCATCTCTGGCAACGCGGCCACGCAGCGTGAAGATACCGATCTCCTTCTCCTTCGACCGGTAACCCCTTCCTCTCGTCAGCGTTGTCCCGCCAACTTGCAATAATGTATCGCT
>SHCU01000868.1:0-10295 GCA_004307685.1 Ceratina australensis | reverse complement strand
TACGATTACTTTTATTATTATCTCCATATACGTGATGAGAAACAAGAAAATATTGAATACCGAATGTAATACGCAAATTGGAATAATTCTGATATCACAGAACTCTCCCATTGCATGCAACTTATTAAGCTTCCGAAGAGAAAATTAAACTATTATTATTTATTATAGTATTATTTTAGTTATGCGCAACGTGGAACGGGAAAATACTGAATTTCAGAATTCGATACACAAATTGGGAGAATTCTGATTCCGCTGAGGTTTCCGTTTACGTGCACGGAGGACGAAGGAATTTTCGGGCAAACACACGGGGTGTACGGGATTAGGATATCCGGTTTCGACGTTCAATAAGGGGGAACTGTCTTTCATTACTCGCATTACCGGCCGAATAACTCGTGCATGCGGTCCACGCGAACGATTTTGCTGAGTCTGACGGACATCGTCGGCGGATTCGATGGGAAAAAGGTAGTGAGGCGATCCGAGAATCTTTCAGCACGCATGTTTCCCGAGAAATCGACAGAATTTTAATGCCAATCAGAATCCTGACAAAAATCAGTTTTGACAATGTCACTCAGGTGACGTGCTATTGATTTCATTATAAAATGGAACGAAAGAAACGTCTACTGTCATTTATTAGCATTGAACTGAATAAAATTTTAAGAGAGATATTTTGTTAAAAAAGTGTAGTAAGCCTGTAGTTAATTCGAGGCTTGAGGTCATTAAACATTAGTTCAGGTGCATTGTAGGAAGTTGGCTAATACATCGCGAATATGGTATTGTTAAAAGTTGTGAAGGCCGGGGAGAACGAGGTGGCGCAGATAAACAGCGAGGAGGAAAATCACGGCGTAAAATTCGACCGAGGGAATAGATCCTGATCATTCAAACGTGCCGAGGGAAAAAACTAATAAAAACTCGCCTCGCCGCTGTCTCGGCCACGTTTCTGTATACGTATCTCTCTATTCGATTGAAAGGAGGCATTGCGACGCCGCCGGACACGTTTCCTAGCCCCGAGCGTACCGATATTTCGCATCGACGTTTTCGATAACAAAGCACGGCGTATATTTCGCGTTCTCATAACGCAGAATCGATTTTACGTCCTTGCACCGACCCTGCGTTTATTAAACTCTTTTTGTCTACGAAGAAATTGACATCGTTTCTCATTTCTTTGCCGGTTTAAGATTCTACGAATTAGAGTTTTCATCGTTTAGAAGATTTCACTGTTGTGGTAAATTATATCAAACAATCCTTATCCATCTATAAATCTATATTATTCAGGAAATTATTTTAACTTAATAAATATCTAATAAATCAATATAAAAATAATAATAAATTAATGCAACGAGAAAAAAATATGTACATGTTTATTTACTAAGGTAACATGCACGCTTCGGTTGAGCAGAGATTGTCGAGTAAATTGAACAGCGCGTGAGCAAATGGTACGCTGGATCAAGAAACAGTCATGAGCATTAGAATCCTCCGTGTCATAAGGTGTAATCGAGTCAGAATAGATGAGTAGTCGCGGTTATGATGTGGCGTGGCAATCTGCGACACAACGCGTGCTAGCTAAGCGTGAGAATCTATATTGAACATGCCCTAATTGTAAACTATTATACTACCTAGAGCTTGTGACGAGGCGATGAGATAATAGATTAGCTCAAATGAGGTCGACCTAGGCAGGACGTACATATAATTTGTGGAGTATCAAACAACGAACATTTCAGATAATCTCTGAGATTTCGTTTGTAACATTAATAAAGAAATAAATCTACGAATCTATGTTAGAGTATGTAGAACGTATTTCAAGATGGAGTTTAACAAATATAAATAAATCTTCGAGAATGAATTAGAAATGTTAATGTATGAATGAATGCATGGGATAAGAGTGAAACAGGTGATTTTGGAGTGTGTATATGATAGAGAGTAGAGTATGAGCAGGTAGAGTGAACAGATTTTGGAATATGTAGGATTTACTTTCAGCTGAAGTCTAACAAATATCAGTAACGACCATATCTGACAGTAAGACTGGATTAGAAATATTATTGAAAATAGTATTGAAATATTATTGAATATTATTAAAACCAAACTGAAACCCACTACATTTGAGAGTGCATAGGAATGAAATCGTGAGTAGTGGTTATATACTTCAAGCTGAAGTCTAAACAAATATAAATAACCTTCTGAGATATCGTTTAAAACATTAATGAATAAATGAATTTATAAAATAGAAAGGAAACAAACCAATGCATTTGAAAGTATATAGGATATATTTCAAGCTGACGAATATCAGTAATAACAATTTCTGAAGCTAGATAAAAATATCTATAAATTAACGTATGAAATAACATTGGAACAGCTGTACTTTGGAGTATATAGGGTTTATTTTATTCCGCCTCTCTATTTATTAAAATCTTCAGTGGAGTTAAAAGACTTGATGCACCTTTTTCTTTTCTCCAAAAGATGGGTACTCCGTCCATTGGATTATTTTTTGATCGTTTGGTCTCTTAACTTGGACGCGCAACGTGTTGCGCCAGACAGTTGTATCGGGACAATAGCTGGAAACCCAAGTATCGATTTCAGCCGCCGGATGCTGCTGACGTTATTTATTTTTCCGTCTACCGACGAATTAATTACTTTGCGGACGATGATTTACTGCCACTCCACCATTATCCGGGGAACACCGAAATCTGCATAGTAAACAGGCGAAAAAATATCTTCCTTTATCATGAGGTTTTACTTACAACAAATGTCAACATTTCATTTTACAAAATCTGTTTACAAGAATGAAATCAGTGTATTGTTCAAATTCAAAGAAATGTCAAGATTTCATTTTTCCAAACTTGCCCATAAACTTAAAGGAGCGTATAATTATTCAAATTTGATCAAAACTGTTGCATACGATTTCCTTTAATAACAGCAAAATTGGGTAATTTCTTATTAAATCAATAATTTCGTATGAAATTTAAAAACAGTGACTTTAAATCTGCGACTTCTGTAATAATAAGTTAACCGCGCGGTGCGGTGTTCAGCACGCGCTGGCGCGTTAAGTAGAAGCAGTCTGAACTGGCCAGACAAGCGCACATAATTTTCGCCCGTGGTTTACGCTGGACAGAACTTGCTTTATCGAGCCTGCTTTTTACCCATTCACGAACCGGTTAATTTCCATTATATCTTATTTATGCACTTCTTCATAATACGTACATTTCATTCATATTGAAATCTGCAAATTATATCCATTTAGAGTCAAAGAGTTTCACCGCAGCATAAGTACATGCGTATCCAAAGTCGAAAAGTTGTACGTATCATTACATATGCTAATTTTCTTATCTCATGTGGCATCGAGCTACTCGGACAAGTTGCTGTTAACAAGAAAATCAAGGAGAACTATTCAACAGTCTATAGTTTAATCTGTGGCACAGTAATAGTAGTCACATTTATATTAAAACTCATGAACGCGTAAGGGTGATATCCAATCAAAGTCGAAAAGTTGTACGTATCTGTCGCATAAGCATATGCTAATTTTCTTATCTCATGGAGCATTGAGTGACTCGACGAAGCTGGTAGTAACGATAAAACCAAGGGTAAGTATCCAAGTGTCTACATTTATATCGCATGATTAGCTTTCGGAATATGCGTCCGCTGAGCGGGGAACAGATATTATGGTGGCCACGCTCAAGAGGAGCTCGTAAATAATTTTATACCCACGCTCGGTGCCGCTTGTCCCGATGTCTTATATTATGCACTACTCGTTCCCCAACAGCTGGCGCACGTTCAATTTGCAATTAAGAAAGACTGCTCGTTCAAATTCGTACTTTCGTTCGAGATTAAATTTTCAGGCTTGTTGACAGCCAACGGCGTGATTAATGCCCCCTTCGGCTTGGTTGTTGCCAATTTCCAGTTGCCAATTTTATTATCCACCGGATTCACTTCGAACGCCTAACCCCCAGTTAGGCGCGTCGATACAATTTTACCGTGAGATGTATAGAATTAAATAACGTTTATATATGTATACATATATTTTTTTATGCGAGATGAATTCAACCAATTATTACATGAAATGTTAAGTGAATAGGGTTGAGGACTTTGCGCCAGTGTATGTAAGTGACTGAGTCGTAAGATCCGTGATATAAGTTTAAGACACGTGATAAAAAAGCTGTATCAAATACTTGCAGCGATAAACTTTTACGACAATATAATATTTACAGAGGAATGGGGTTTATAAAATTGTTCGACGAGTTCTTTTAAGTCACAGATCATTTATTGTGACAATATAATTTTACATGATTTTTACAGCTTCTTGAAAAAATTACCAGACCTGTGACTCTATCTATCCAGTCTAAAAACTCTATGACTCCCATTTCTGCTTATTTTTTATTGCGCGTCTTAAATAGCAGTCGTGAAATCGATATTATTTAAGCTCTAAATGAAATCAAAATCTGACCAGGGAAAATAAGAAGTCAAGATATAATGCACAATGATTTATTAACCTAATATCGTACAGTTAAAAATGTTTCGTCATTATTTTTATATTAGAACTGATGCGGCCTCAAAATTAGACATTTCAATTCCAATGTAATCTGATTCCTGTTCCTTTCACAAACCATCTTCTAACATCCACAGGCCGAATATCCGATTTCCCGTTCGTGTCGGTCCAGTTCCATCGTGAAACATTTAGTATTGAACGAACAACTATTGTAAATATATCTCTATGCAAAATGAGTTACATCCATTATTACGAAACGTTGCATAAATTTTAATCAGATTTACATCGACGTACGATGCGAAATTGAACAGCGGTTTGTAAACTGCGACGAAATCTCTTTTGAGATCTACAAGACGCGGTTACTCGAGGCAATATGTTTCGAAGAGCGGCCGGAAGTACAGAATCCTGGGTCGTACGCGTAGGGGCTGGCTTGGCGTTGTCCGACCGGAACCACCCTCTCGCACGTCGCCACGAATTAATTGGTCTTGCCCCGTGATTAGTAGGTCCCACGGAATTACCGCGATGCCGCGGCATGATTAATGTCCTGGCGTTGCCAACTTTCACGCGGGGCTGGAGGGGGGGATTAATAATGAACGGCGCGGGTGGAGACACGGGACGAGACCCGCGTTAGAATATAGGAGTTTTAATGCGGGTCCCCTTCGTCGGCTTTCACGAATTTCCTATATTTACCCAGCGATCGCAGATTCAGATTTACCGGAACGTCAGACGCAGCAGTTTGTATGGATTTCATCGCGAGCGTCGCTCGCTTTCGGGGAAATTAGAAGTTTGTTCAGCGAAGTTTCGGCTCGATGATTTTTCATAAACAGATTCCGGATCAACGACGGAATATAGGGTATTTAGAATTAATTGGTGAAGCGACCGAGTCGACTTTATTGTTAAATTCCTTCGTATTTTACACAGAACGATGCGGTAACGGCCTCGATGCTATGCAAAACGCAACTTTCATAATAATCATCACTTTAATAACCGCGGGTACATGGTGATAATAATATTCTCCCTGAAAACCTCAAAATTCAATTCCAGTAACTAAACAAACCAGCAGTTGACGACCGACTGTGCCGCAGTACATGAATTTAATTTCAATAATTAGTGGTCAACAACATATTAAACAGTACCGGGGCTAATCGGCGTATGACAAATTAGTCGAAATATCCGACCGTTTCTACGAGGCTACAAATCGCAAACCATCATAGGCATAATGTAATTCCATAAATTGATTAAATATATTAATATAAAATTGCTAAAATAGTTATCCGATAATATTCATTTTATTTATTATTTAATCATTAATATTAATCTTATCAAGAGAAAATAATTCATTATCGACACGATTAATGTAAACTATCTTCAAGTTCCAACGATACATATGTTATAAGAAAAATTCGAATAATTAGTCGACCTGTCACAACGAGGAGAAATTAACTGTACGGTTTGCAACGCGACCACAAATCACCGTCTCTTCAATCCTTAATCCGTCGGAACCGAAACTTGGGTAATTCGATTAGCGGGTCGCACGCACGTTGAACCCCGCGGGCATCGCTATGTCATTTATGCATTTCCGTGGATCTGCACTCCGTTCTCGCGTATGCGTGGGCGTCACGGTTTAAGTGCGTGGATGAATTTCGCGCTACGCGACGGCAACGGCGGACGACGAATCATCTGGCCCGGTCACTGTTCATGATTAATGCGACGTGTTTCTGGCTGGGAACAGGCGTCGCTCGACCGCGACGGCATAATCCATACACGTTAATTAAATGACGCAGACCGCGCCGCCGCGGAGTTCCACTGGGTCGCGGGCAGAGACGTCATCGGCCCGATGGTACAGAACGTGAAATTATTTACTCGGCTGTCGCTTACTAATCACTGGACATCGCGGTGTAAACCTATCGCGCGGTGCCAACCCCGCATCCGGTTAATCTGAATCTAAACGCGACCCTCGCGCCAAGATATGCAAATCCACCGTTGTTTTCCTTTCATTATAGATGCGTTTGCAAAAGATCAATATTATCTGAGGAAGATAAAGAAAATCTATCTTATATACTTCAGGTTAATCTTGATATTACATTCTCGATTTCAAGATCTAGATTTCAATGTTTAAATTATTTGTAATATTTCAATATGACTATCTGAAAATAATTGAAAATGTAAGTCCATATTTATGGTTCTTTGATAAGGACGTTTCAGCTTATTAAAAGTAACGATTTTACATAATATGTTCAATATATCTTTATTAGTTACATATATTTAAGATGCAGAAGTGGTCTTCGTGAAACGTGCTAATAAACGAATTAATCATAGGTCAGTTCTTCCAAAAGAAATTGTTAATTATTCCGTCACCATTTTAAAATTATAGAAGATATAAGCAGTGATTTCCTTAATCCCATTTATTACACGTCTGTATAGATTTATATGTACAGACCATACAGTCATATGTTCTCATTATAATACCTATTTCAATTTGTCACGCTACAATAATAAATCCATTTAATGAACGTATCGATACTTCTTATTTGCTCAGTGTGTGTACCGACAAAAAGCAACAAAAAATAAGGGACACAGGATCATTAACAAATCCCGAATGTTTGCCAATAAAGTCTGGTAATCAGAGCTCTCGACTTGGCTCCCGTCGTTCGGAGGGATGGCAGGGCTCGAGACAAGGGTTGTCAAGAGAGAGCGTTGGCGAATTTTCCGTCGATCCCATAAACGTCCCATGAAGCTTCTCTCGTTCCAAGATTCCCGTTGACGGGAACAGAGGAAGGAAGAGAGCCCGGGCACGTTGGCCGCGTGTCTCCTCCTCGAGGTCCATTAGTCGGCGAATCTGCTGCGGTTCCAGAAACCTTTCGACCCGGATGGCTGTTCGATGTCGACGAAATGACACTGGCGAAAAGAGAATGAAAAAGGGGTTGGAGGAAGGAAAGGCGCGCACACAGTGACCAGCCCGTAGCTCCAATAAGCAACTGGAAACTTGAACTGGTTCCAAGCAGGAAGCAATACCGGGGGTCTACGAAGATCTGGCAGCCGCGTCTCGGACAAACTGCGCGCTGTCGAAAGCAATAGTTTCGCGACGGTTAACGAGGACCATTGTCTAGAGCTGTCGATAATTATGTTAGTTCGCTGTGTGACAGCAGCGAACGTGGGATAACGAGGATACTTCCTAATAGATGGCGAGGCCGCGTGCCCGGGGTTGAAGTTGATTGATGGATCAATTGAAAATCTGGATATGATGGATGGGATAAAGGCTTAGCCTCTTTTCATTTACAACGTTGCCCCCGTCGTAAACGAAGGAGTGTAAGTATCCGTTCGTTATTACACAATATGAAGCTGTTGGCTCGACGTACAATGCGCCAGAGGCAAAATCATTGTTACGAATATGCGTTCACGTGAATTGAACTATATCAAATGTGAACTGTAATTAGTAAGCGCATGATTCACATACATTGCAAGATATAATACCGTTAGGTTTCAATTTCGAATTGCAGTCGACAGAAGTGAATGGATTTGGTTTATGTCGGTCAGTTACGATGCAACCTAATGCAATGATCCTCCTCAGTTTGGCAGTGATTGCTAATTATTTATAATATTGAAAAGATCAAAGTAACAAATGGTCAGCTCGATTTGTTCGGCCTACTTTAATTTCCGAATCATTGAAATTTTTATTAATTTTTCTATAGATATATAGTACTTATCTATAACCCGGATACGAAAAATCATTATTAAAGGCCCTAATAAAAAAGCTTTCACTAAATCTCAACGTTTTAATACAATTTTAAACAAGATGTTCACTTTAAAAAGTGTGCGAATATTTTTTTTTAGTTACTGTACATTAATTAACCAAAAGTAAACGCAGGCGTATAACGAATCGCGGTATGTATCCAACAATATTTTCTATGGTATTAAGAGTGTGCCCTCGCGGTTGACCGGATTTCTAAAACAAAATATGAAGCACTGAAAATTTATCTTTACAAGCGCTCTTAGGCTCTGCCCGTTATTTATTCTTCTAACCCCTTCATAAAATACACGCTAGCTCGCAACTTACGATACTTAAAAGCTTCCCAAGCTTTTCATTTTTTCTCGTGTCGCCCGGAAGCGCTTCAATAAATAACCAGAAAAATGTCCGTTTTATCAATTTATTATTATCTCTCTTCGCAGTAAGTAGGTACCGAGTGACAATAACATTTTAACATAAAGAGTAATTTTTTCTAAATTACTCTTACAGAAGCACACAACGAGATATAAAGTGTAAAAAAATTTTCTTGATTTTTACGAAATGCGATACAAGTAAATTCTTCATTCAACCCTTTATACACGAAAAGGGAGTCAGGATTTTAATTAAAAGAATGTAATCATTAAATTAATAATAATTTTACATCCTAACAACAACACAGAATTCATTGAACAAATATTCATCTTTGATGTATACAGATAAAAATATAAAAGTGATAAATTCGCAAAATAATCGTGGAAAAGTTCGTCGTCACAAAGGGTTAAACCTTCTGTTAGTAAGTGAAGTGCCTCGAATAGAGATAAACGCTTTCGAAACTTCATTTCACCAGATTTTAGCATCGAGCGCAAACATCTGACGCAGTCGTTTCAAAACATTGTTGTTACATTATTATTCAAGAGGAAAAGCCTGGTACACATTGTAACGCGGGCTTTCCGAGGGTGAAAAATCTCTCCAGTGAGTGAGAGACGTGCGCGAATTCGCTGTCAATGCTTAACGCGGCTGAAGAGATTTCCGCGTGCAGAAATTGAATGCAAACGAGAACGCTTGTTAAGCGGCGCGGCGCGAGCCGTTTCTAGTACCCAGGCATTTAGCGACGGCGATGGCGACACCGAGCATGTTTACTCATTACGGGTAAACACAATCCATCGTGGCCGCTTTCAGAATTAAGCTACCAGGGCTTTCGCCATCAACGCCGTTCCACCGAGGAACTCGTCGATTTGACTTAGGCTCTGTGTATCCCTCGTGAAATATTTCACATGGAAATTTCTACTGTTCACACATTCGGTAATTCATTCGCAATTATTCTTAATAAACGAATAAATCTCTCGATATTTCGGGACATCATATTCTCATTGAAATTTACCATTCATTAATTTTCATTAAAATTCTTTTTTACGTTTCACGATACTTTTAATACCGCACCGATTCCTATCATGTCCTGTGCTGTTTTTTTCTGCCGCGAGGTCCAATAAGACTAGCACTGTTTACGAATCTCTCCTTGGTGCGCGCTCGTGATACAAATTTTAGCCACAAACCCCAGCCAGAACGACGTAGAATTCTTTTTTTTTACGCTTCAATTGGTCCGGATCGGAAATATGAGAAACTAATTTGGAAAAACAATTTTCTGGCCGTTCTAATCGGGGCTGCGAATGACGTTAACTGTTTACCAAAGTATAATGATTAAAGTTCGCAGGCGTCGGCGGTGGTTCATTTTGCTTTTTTTCCGCGTGTGTTAACGGCAGGAGTACAAACGAATTCGTAACGAAACAATCAAGCAACGCGCGTGCACCACCGAGAGAACGGCCTCGCCACTGTACCGTAACTCTGATTCATTTACCAAATTTTAACGAAAGTTTACCGTACTGACGATTGAGTTTCCTCTTCGAATTGAACAGACCGAGAGAATGCAAAAATTATTAACGGCTCGCCGCTCCTTTTTCACTTCGGTTTTTATCCCTCGAACGATCGTAACTGTTTTTTAAATTCCGGACTAAGATGCATCGGAGTGCATTCAATGCAGCGAGTACGTTCAATAACATCATTTTATTACAGTTTTTAATAAATAAAATTATC
>SHCU01000867.1:33140-43721 GCA_004307685.1 Ceratina australensis | reverse complement strand
GGGGTCTGGCCCTCTAATTGGTAGCGCGGTCTGCAGCGTGCACCGCGATGGCACCGAGTACTCGAGGGACCTTGAACGTTTTGCTGAATGACCGGTACGCCTTGGGCGATTTATAACAAGCCCGTGTGGACCGATTTTGTTCGCCGTGTGCGTGCACCTGAACTGGAACTGGAAGAACGGGATTGGTACTCGCGCGACCTTAATGCGCCCGAAACTCATTTCATTCACAGCGATCCCGGCCAGGTTTCATCGTCGTTTTTCCTTTTCGTTTTTTTCTTTTTCATTCCTCGTCGTTCCCTTCAGAGGGTCGCCCTGAGTAATGGCTCGACCGTAACCTACAATTTTATGCCCGGCATTTAATAGAGTGCCGGTGTAGAAGAAACGTAATGATCGGTGGACCAGAGAGCCAGGGTGCATTACCGTTGCATCGGCGCGATGGCCCTTCGGCCTCGGCAAAGTCGATTGAAATCAGATTTCTGCAGCGATGAGTGCCGGCAAAGAGTCCCCTCTCACGTTCTAAAGAATCCGAACTTCGTACAATTTCGTTGTTTAACTTGCACTTCCTTGTTATAATACCGTCTTTAAATATTAATGGCGAATGCATAAACCTCGCCGAGGAAATTTTAATCGAATGCGGATATTTCCATGGTAAAGGGCTAAGGAGTTAAAATGTAAATGAAGTGTTCTAAATGAAAATATACCTTTTGCCGTTGACTGTTTATTTACCGCAATATGAAAATGATAGATCATTAAAAGGTACATGAAGACGTGGCTCGATTCTATTAGCATGCAAATTGGACACGTTACCGACATCAAACAATTAATTAAGCCGATGTATATCATCAGGGTAAACCTCGCCCTGCTGGACGACGCGACGTTTTTTTCAATATCCCGCAGAAGATTGGAATGTTAAATAGTCCTCTGGTATAAATTAATCGTAACCGACGATCGGCGTAATTTACAACGCGAAATTACTAATAATTGCGTCCCCTTAACATCGGTATTACCTACATGATGCGAACTGCGATAAACCTATCATTAGGCCCGCATTTGCAAACACTGTTTGTACGAATTTAATTTGCCTACATAAATTACATCGTGATTCTGATGAACTTTAAATACAAAACAACTTGAGATGTTTTACGATAAGGATTGCTTCGTGGTACGAACCGAATGTGGTTAGCAGTGAAGACGAGCAGAAGCTGAGGATAACATTATTAGATTTAATTCACGGCAGCTTATACTCGACATTCCGCGAAACGTAAATTGCAGGCTCGCCGGGCGAGGAGGATCGCGCGTAAACGGGGACAAGAGAAAGAGAGAGATTAATGGAAAAGTTCATTAATCGTTCACTTTAGCGAAGGCACGCTTTCACCGCTGCTTCCAGATCTAATTTCGGCCGCCATTGTCCCGCACTTTATGGCTGCGCGATCGCCCGCTCAGCACGAGATTACTTCCGAAACGTGAAATATCGCGAGCTGGCTCTCACCTGTTGCGCCGCGTTGCGTTGCCCGGCGCAAGATTTTATTCGCGAACACCGCCACCGAGAATGTTGCTTAATGATCCACCCTGCTCGGGAATAATGTTTACTCGTACGCGCCGGCCCTTTGAAAGCCGGCGTTCAGAGCAAATTCGACCAGGAAATTCGCCCCGACAACTCCTCGCCTTTCTTTTGTTTCATCCTCCATATTATGCGTCCTAAACGAACGTTTGTGCGATTTATATGGATTTAAAAATGAGAAGCTTTGGTGAAATGAGCTCGGAAAAGAGCTTTACCATTAACAGCTTTGCCATGAATAAAATCGTGGTTGAAATTCAACAATCAGATTTCATCTTCTGTTTAATGACTGTAATACACGAAAGTGTTATAGCTCTAAATTACTTTTTTAAGTATCTTAAGCCTCGCTGAACCATCTATAAATGAAAGGCGTTTCAAACAAGGTGGCATAAGTGGATTCCATTGTGGCTGGTAATTGGTCATCAATCTTAAAACTGGCAATTAGGTATCTCGAAAATAACCGACGCTATAATCTCGATGATTAATACTATTCGACGTAGATTACAATGTATTTTATGTGACCATCATCGAGAACGTAGTAATTACAGAAACGCTTCTATAGAAGACGCGTCGGTGCGTTCGTAACAAGGACGTGTCAATTTTAATGCCAATTGGTTTTAATCAGTAATGTCAATAGTCATACTGTTTGTTGATAACCGTCAATGTTAATTCTGTTAGCCTGTAGAGATACCCGGGTGTATTGATCGATAGCGTTAGCCAGCATGTTAACCAGCGGAGTTAATTAGTTCTATGGCACCTTGATTCATGCAGTTTCAATTGTAACCCCGTTCATTCAATTACGCGATACACGTAACGCGTACATTTGAATCCAATTTCCATCTCGAAATATTAACAGTTTCACCTGTTTACGCGGCGAAATATCTTTGGAGAAATCAATTTTTCATTGTTTCGAATAAATTCCGAGCGGGGCGAGAAGCGAGGGTAAGAAGTGACAGGGCTCGATAAAAAAATTACTTCATAACCATGGTGACGTTCCGTTCACGCTGACGTCGTCATCTTTGAAGAGGCATACGTCAGCGTTGAATATTTATCGCTTCTCCCCGCTGCTGCTCCGCAACCGTGAGCACCGCGATGAGCGTAGCCAAGTTAAACAGACGCGTCGCGTAAACCGGCGGTAGCGTCTCGCAGTTCCCCTCCCGCTGGTGCCAATATATTTCACGGAAACGGACAAGGTACACGCGTTCCTCGTTAAAAATTCTCCGCGTACGCGTCGGGCGTGCCAAGGAGGATTCGCACCTGTTCCAGCGTTTATTTTCGGCGGTCAGGCGACGGGATATACCGACAACATCGTTCGGTGGAAAGAAAACGCGCCGTTGAGGTCCTAGCCTCCTATGTGTACCCGCTTCGGGCACGGTGTGTGGGTTGTATGCGGCCTGAGAAAGAAGAAGGGCGAAGGGGCGGACACGTACGATATAACTACCGGCACCTGGCGCATAAACTGCTGTGCCGCATACGTTATGAGGGACTGCGGGACCGCATGCACCAGCCGGGACGTTCTCCATTTCGTACTGCGTCTTCTTTTTTAACATTTTTAATGGCTTCGTTGATGCCTTCCATCGCATCGCAATTTGAAACGCTTGAAATTTCATTCCAACGATTCTCCCAACAAGCCTTAGAATATTTTGAAATAAACATACTGGTCGAGAAATTTAATGAATGCTACTTGAAATCATAAAAAGTTTGTATTTTATAAATCAACAGTTCACGAGTTTCAAGTACATGAATGTCGAACGTTTATCAAGAGAACGGGAACCAGACAGCGTCTAACACCGGATGCAACCCCTCGTGTTTCATGAAATTCACCGGAACAGTAGGACTAGCAGCACATTAACGTCCCATCAAATTTAACCGAGCCATCGAGCGCGGCGGGCCAGAGAACCGCGAAACGATTATATCTCCTCATCAACGATTCGTGCTCGGCCCCTAGAACAGTTCTCCGCCCGAAACAGGTGCGAACCGTTTGACTCTCGCGTTCATAGACATCCGGCAATCTGGAATCGTCGGGAACGCGATGGGAAAGGAAGGAAGGAGGAGCGACGGGCCGGTCAGCAGAGGATCCGTTCGGGCGTGTGCGTGCTCCGAAGACAATCACGGCCTGGAAACCCTTTGGGCCAATATTGACGCAGCCTGCTATCGCAATAATGGACGGACGCGTAGGGATAACGCGGCCCCGCCGCCCGCGTATATTACGGCCGTGGCTCGTGTTTAGACAGTTGCACGCGTGTGCAGGCCACCGATATTCACGCCGTTTTTGCCAGCCTCGATTTCACGAATCCGGCGGAAGGTTGTCGGCGACGCGACAACCGCCAGATGTTTTCTCTTCTCTCGAGCGAAAGGGGTTCGCGGGATTTGCTCGTGATCTCGAGTGCCATGGATCAGCAGCTACCCCTCTGCTACCTACCGACTGTTCCGTCGGGGCTGTCTTAGCCCGGCAAATGGGATTTTCGTGTTGACGAGAGCCTTCGCACGGCCTTTTGTTCTCCCGGCCAGGGAAATTTGTTTGCTCGCGAGACGACGCCTCGCTCCGATCGATGCCGATGACCGGTCATCGGTGTTTTGATTGCCGACAAGTGGCCCGCCAGGATGAATTTCTGACTATTAGCTTTTGTTTCCTGACGGGGGACTCTATTGATTATTTGATTGCGAACCGTGCAAATATTAGACGTTGTGTAACGCGGCTTATGTCAACTTTCTACGAAGACGCGCGAATTTCTATTTTCGACGTTCAGCGGCTGTCAGTTCTATCAGGAATTCAGGATTAATGCACTGACTGTTTTTAATATGCGTCGTGATGAAATGAGAATAAACGAACGAAATATTTTTAGAGATAGTTCTATTGTGGGTTAAACGTCGACAGATCTTTTCGATGGTCCAACGGATGACAACTTGTTGCGAGTGATTGATGCGCGTTTCAGAGCCGCGATTAGATTTGACCAGTTTAATCCCGCGAGCCGAACGAAGAGCGGCTGCCCCGGCAGATTGCGAACCTAATGGAAGATGACGTTGTAAAATACAACGGGCTCCTGAAAGATAAATCCTCGGGAAGACGAGAATAAATCATCGTTCATGCAAAATTGAATCTCTATCGTCGAGCTGTTCCGTTCGACCTAGGTAGGTATGTTGCCTAGTACCAACGTAGCGGACGATGTTCCCGTGAAAACTCTGCAACAAAAGCTTTTCGCCGTGGACGAGCATCATTAATTCATTCGTGACACGGCTATCGGATCTGCTCCGTTTTAAACGATAAGTGATACACGTGTATCTATCGGTTGAAAAATAATATTCTGTGAAATAGTCGAGAGATCAGTTCGATATGTTTCATTGCAGAATGAACGATTTGGTAGGAGAAAAATAAATCATTTGTATAGCTTTTAATAAAATCATTCGATTAACAAATTGTATGAGATAATCAAAGACGAGATATGAGTACCATAATTAGTTCTATCTCTCACTGATAGCTTCGGCTCACTTCTACGAAATTTCATAAAAAGACATTTGAAGCTCTTGTTTCCTCATCCAATATCTTAAGTCCAGTAAGACTCCTGCTTTTCGAATATCATATGATTCTAAAGCCAGATTCTCTGGATGGTTCGCAAAACGGTCGATGTGCCCGAAACTTATTGTTCGAAGATTCTCGGTTCTCAAGGAAAGCCATGAACCGGTCTACGCGGGAGAAAAACAAGAGGACTGCCAGGGATTTATCGTTCATCCGAAGGAAGTGGATTCAAATAGGATAAGCGGTCGTCAAACCAGATCTACTGTAATGACGCGAGACAAAGGAGGACGTAGAATGACGGACGAGCCACGGTTTTTCTCCGACTAGAGACTCGTTTATCTTTATCGCGAGACACGGCCGTGTTTCAATGGTACACCCGCGTATTTCACTTTTATCTGGCTCCCTCGCCGAACGTCTCTGCACGCGCGTCGCTTCCGCCTTCGATTCTGCCGCCGTGAAATATGAATTTGTTTTGGGAAATGAAAGCTCCCACGCCTTTCGTTGTTCTTTATGGGCTTCGCTTCGAGCGAAGCGAAGACTAATTGAAGACGGCGACTGATAAAAATGCGTTCGAAATAAAAATAATTTACATCGATTTATTATCGTTCGAATATCGCGACATGCGTGGTAAAATTTTATTAGGATATAATATGTATAATTTTTTTCTAGGTAAATCTGATAATTTAGGTGATAAAAAAAACAGTCGTAGTTTCATACGGATGAAGTGTGTAAAAGAATCGAGGAATTAAATTAGCCTGCTGTTTTTGATGAGGAGTCATTCTGAAACGGTTCCACTGTTCACAGTCTGAAAGACCTGTTTTATGAAAGATTTTGTGGTCGAAAAAACACGTAAAGCTTGGGAAAAAGGATATACACTCGAAAGTAGCGCAGTTTTGTCATAATTTTTCCGCCACAAAAAGTTAAGCACGGGTGCCTACCGGGTCAGTATAAAGTTCAACTGAATTTAATTAACAGTAACCCCCTCTTGGTTTTCATTTCGCGAGTAACCCCGTTTTCCGCCCCTCGTAAAACCTGTACGAATACTAATCCGTAGATGTTAGAATTCTCTTAGAATTGTAAATTCTAGACGTAAACACCTTGCAAAAACCGCGCAACGCGGAAACGTCGGCCGGGTGAAGATAGAAGGAATTAATAATCTCGCCGCAGCAAACATAACGATACAAAGGTACGAGGAAGATTAATATTCCATACGTACGTAAATCTGAATAAGAAAGAATCGCGAAAAAACAAGATCAATTTTTCTAACCGCCTTCAAGTTTCAACTGTTTTTAAACGAAGTTCATCAATCGAGTCACTGGTTGGCACGCGGGCTTCCTTAACCATTTTCCAGGTGTACCTCGGGGGCTTTTCACGGCCGAAGAAGGAAGAGCGCGGCTCGAGTAACTTTACGACGGCGTTGTTTTAATTAGCTGCAGGCGCAATTAGTTCGGTTTAATTCGACGCCCGTTTCGCAGGCTCGAGACGCCTCCCTCTTAATTGGAGAGAGCACCGAATAATTGCCCCCCTCCCCCGACGCCCGCCACCGATCAGTTCCCGACCGATCTAATTAATCGCGCTGGTCGCCACCTTTTTTCCACCCCCCCCCCCTTATTTTTCACTTTTCTTCCTCTCGATTTCATGCGATCTCATCCAGACGCGGGGCGACTAGGAATTTCCACTGGTCTCATGAACTTCGGAGAACCGAGTCGCAACGAGAAATAATTAAGGGACGCGGCAGTCGTTTCTCGGCGACGCTTCTTCGGGTTCTACGGTGAATAGATGGAAGGAGCGGCCCACTCGGGGAGAGACACGCGGCGCTTCTTTCCGGCCCCTTTCACCGTCGCGGCGCCCGATGACCTCGGATAATGGGTGTCCTTACTCTTTTCAGACCTGTTTCCACGGTTTGCCGTAAAACCGTCCGGATAATCCGGCTGCTTTGGAAACCAACATCGAGAACGGTGTAAACGTTCCGACGAGCAATTTCAGATATACAGCCACTTAGAAAGAGATGGATACTCGAGAAGGAATTAACAATTAGAAGATATCTATCGTTTCTTACGCTCGGAGAAAATCGTGTAATCGGAGAATATTCTGTTCAATATAGAAACGTGAAAATCCGACGAATTATTTCTATCCGCGCCTCATAAAATTCAGCTTGATCCGGTGTTACGCGACCCTAAGGAGCGTATAAATTGCCGGTTCCCGTGATTTCGAGGCGGACCACGGCCGCCCTCTTTCCTCCATAACTCGATTCCACCGGAAGGAAGTTGCCGATGAGGTTTTTCTTTTTTCTTCGTTTCGGGGTTGACGAAACTTCCGCGATATATCTCCCGCGAACTTTTCCGCGGGAAATTTTCAACGGTGACTCGGAGCTCGGAGAAAGAAAATGGGGAAGAAAGCTTAACAATGACGCACGGCCGAAGTCTCTCTTCCCTATCGTCGCCGTAGGTAGGGATATACCATGGCGCATCCGGTAAACGTTTGCCCCGGGAAGTTGATCCTCTCCCCGAAGTTTGAGCTCGTCTTAATAAGCTCCTACGTTACCTCGTCAGATTTTTTGTAAACAATTTATGTAAAGGAACCCGGTTCCTCTTGCGTTATAACCGTTCTGATAAACTTACGTTATAACGTTTCTGATAATTTGGTAACAAGCTAATGAAATTTACTTTCGAACAGGAATTCGCAAAATAGGTCAATCGATCGAGCAGATTTTTTTTCTTGTTATTAAATCACGTAAATACCGAATACAAAAGCTTGTAACTATGTATCAATCACTGATTCCTTTTCACGCAATACGTGACAAAAAAATAAGTTGAAACCTTGCTACGTGTCCAATATCAGTGGAAATTGCAAAACAGAGGTTACCTGCCTAGATTCGATCTAAATTGTTCCCAGCTTCGTCCTTGCCCCCTATGGCTGAAACTTTTTCCGGGTCCAGGCTTTTTTTTCCCCAACGTGTATAGGTTGCTCGTTTTCTCCCCATCAACCTTCCGCAGCTTTCAAACCCTTGTTTCACTGTGTCCCGCGCAAGGCCCGCCATCGACTCCTCTCGAGCCCGGTCGAACGGTGATTAAAAACGTGCTACCGTATGCTCGCAACTGCCCCTCGCGCGATAATCGAGCCACGAGGAATCGAAATTCGGCGTGTTTTTTAATACACGCGCTGTGTTTCGATGGCCTGTCATATTGAGGTTTTCCCCAAACTGAAAAACTTTTTAATATCCTCTTTCATATCAATTTTTGATATGAGGAAACAAATCTAAATAGACATTTGCTTGATATGAAAATAGTTCGATGTGCAGGTACAAGAACTACATATTGACTTATGAAAGTTCGTAAAATAGATTAATTCTGCACATCAAATACGTCAAACATCGTTCTTCATTAAATGTTTCCAAATATCCTGTTTCATATACATTTTTAACATGAGGTACCATATTTGAATAAACATAAAAATAATTCCATATAATGCTAATATGAGAAATCAAGCTACATCCAGTACGTTCTTTAGTTAAATCTCTATTATTAAGAGATACGCTTGCACAATTTTCCAACGTCATATATGAAACAACAGGCGATGACTGAAGTTCGGAAATCTGATGAGAATAATATTCGTCTAATTATTTCGACAAGCGTGGAACACGGTAATTATTTGTTTCGGGAGTTCGTCAAACGGTCGAAACAGAGACGAAGCCGATTGCTCGAGTCTCAGCCACCGTTCGTCAACCGTTTAATCCGCGAGTAAGTACATAGAGGTAGTCGTCGTCGGAAACGGAGTTGCAGATCGAGCTTAAGACGTTTATCGCCACACTGGCTCCGGGCGACGACCTGGCAAGTTGCTCGCCCGAGTTTGATTGAAATCTAGCGAGCGCGGAGCGAAACCGACACGGAGGACGGAGGACGTCGTTGTTCGTACACGCCCTGTAGCTCCGGAACAGCCGTATCGAATTTTCCCGATGTTTCCGGCCTTTCACGGTGTTACCTCTACCCCGTTTGAGCTTTTCACGTTGCCTGTACACTCGATTCCGCTCTTTGACCTATAGGGCTACTGCATGTGATGAGATCCTCGGCCTTTCCGCTTTGCCTCAAACACAGCCTCCATTTCCTCTTGTTTAGCCTTCCCTTTAAATTACATCGATGGCTACAGGTTGTTAGCTTGGTTGACGTTCAACGAAAATTTCATTACTATTTCACCATTTTCTTGTCACCTTAAAAAATTCATTTACGAGTACGTGTCATGTGATAATGATAACGAAATGATAATAATAATATAATGAAATCAACTGTTCTCTAAATGTGAGATTGATTGTAATTCCAAATCCAAATTGACCTGCCTGTTAATTTGACGTTTGGCGCATTCCGGTAATGAAGCGATAAAATTACAATATTCCTTAACAGCGGCATTAATTGGTGATCGCACCCCTCGATTGAAATTTAGTAGTAGGCGTGTTTGTAAATTGACTCGAGCACGATCCCGAATAAAACAAGCATGCTACAAGCCGCTCTCCGATAAGACTCGGGATTTGATCAATGTTCTTACCTCGGCCGGTGACTGCGTACTGATCGCAGATAACGCGTGCCGGCAAATTTATTCCCGGACGATATTACGGTTCCCTAAAACCTTTGATCGCCCCGGCGGAATGAGAATTTCGCCTTTCTTGCCACCGAACGAAACATTCGGATACGTAGCCAGCCTCGCTGTATAAATATTCAAATCCGTTCTGATGTAGTGCCCGAATCCTTAGATCTCTCTGACGAAGTTAATTACCATGCTGATAAACCGACCGGAGGTGTTAGCAGACATTTTTTCCCGTTGAATATGCATGCGCGAATCAACTCCAGTTGTCCTTATCGCCGAATTTTTCGCTGCGTTTCTAATTTATTCACTGACACGAGTTCCCGACGATATTTTTTTCTTATTCTCTTGGCTATCGGGACATCGAAATTATTAGCTGCCGAAAGAGCAACGAAATAAATCACGATACGAATCACGATATCTCGCGATGGATAGTTGCTAATTGATTTTTTTTCTTATGTTTCAGGTAAGTCTCGAGAGAAGTTTAACGGTCGAACTGATAAATTCTTCTGGGCTCGTGAGTACGATAAATATGAATTATGAATCGCGCGAATTAATATCGTAACCGGTTCCTATGGCGAGCGCTGTTTGGACAAACTTCGGCGGTGTTCGTTACGCGGGAACGCCAGCTTTTATTTGTTCTTCAAACAGTGTCCAAGGGGTCGCGCGCTATTTGCATCCGGCGAAATATTTTATAACTGTTATAAATTCACGGCGAATGGTAATTGTTCAAGCACGCCGGGTCGATCCATTTCGTCAATACGATCCATTATCTTCCATTCGTTTCTTCCCTTTCACGGATAAATCAAATCCGTCTTGAATATACGCATCCGATTGTCCGATCCATTGTAAAAATGACCGCGGGTACACGAAACATATTTTACCTCTATGCTACGGTGTAATGGTACCGTTGTTTAGCAAATTGCAAAAC
>SHCU01000866.1:6869-31724 GCA_004307685.1 Ceratina australensis | reverse complement strand
TATTACATCATATTATCAGCATACATTACTTTATGTAAATTCTGTTTCATCGTAATACGGTCCTGTAGCAGGCATTGACGACTCAGTGAGTCAAGGAACGCCTTAACCGCCAATTTTCTACGAAACCTTGTTTGATCGATAACAATTCGCAAATAAGAAGTCGTTTGAGATCCCGCCCGGGGTTGAACCTTGTGTAATGTGTACAAAGTATCGAATCGTATCGCGTGGCTTTTATTTTTCCGCGGAAAAAGGAAACGAGCCGATGTGGAAGGGGCAGGCAATCCGCGACCGGAAATTTAAAAAGTTGCACAAATACACCCGCAGGGGGGTGGGCGAGTCAAATGGGAGATCCCCGGAGGGAGGGGTCAGCGGATTCCTCGATTGCTGGACAGAGACACGGTAACAGTCTTGGCTACTGGTTATGCTCGCGGAATTACGGTATTCACGTCCGAATGACTCGCCTCCGTGATCGAAGCCTGCACGCTAGTTCCCATATATAACAGACGTTCAGCTAAAAACATGCGAATCTTATACGTTAATTTTCACGTGAAATTATCTGAGGCTAGCTGCATTTGTTAACCCTTTGCACTCGAGCAGTTTCATACTTGTATATTCTTATCTTCATGCCTTAGAGAATAATTAATAAAGAATATTTGTTCAATGAATTCCGTGTTGTGGTCTTGCATGATATTATGTTTAATATTATTATTATTATTCATTTTTTGACGTTTTAAATTAACACATTCGTGACCGCTGACGTGAATTCACGTCATTTTTAATTTTATTTCTAAAGCAAGCATACAAATTATAAAAATCTTTTGATATTAAACAACACATAATTGCAACATTCATATTTTAAAACAAATTGTATCATTTTTATCCTTGTTTTAACGATACAAGTTTGCGGCAACCAGTTTCAGAATATCATTATTTTTGCCGGTACTCAGTATTAGAAACGAAAAAAATTTGCCGGTCGCGAATGTGTTAATATAAATGTTATAATGATTAAATTTTGTTTAATTGAAGTGGTGATCGTGAGTCACCTCTCGACTGCAAAGGGTTAAAAATTCCCCGAGTGCAAAGATTTAATGAACTGGCGTGTTTATTATGATTTACGCACGAGCGGCACGGTTTGTGTAGGAAACATCAAACGGAACCTCGAAACGGCGGCCGTCAGTCATCCGGGAGGAATCCGATATTTGATTTTATTCCGGCTAGCTGGCTGCCATTTTTCTTTAACGTTCTCCTTCCTCAAAACTTAAGTTCCTGTCATTCGTTCCGAGTCTCCGTGCGCCCCCGGAAGCGCGGTATCATCCCCTCCCTCCCCAGTGAAAATTGACAACCAATCGGTCGTACCTTTATCGTCGTTCCGTACACAAAGGAAATTTAATTTTAAAAGGCGGAATAGGAGCTGAGAGCATAGCCGCTGACGCAACGCAATAAAGATACCCGGTTGTCGGATCTTATATGCCAATCAAACCTGCGAACTGATTTTACTTAAAACGGATGTTTCGTGAAAATTCATATCGTTTAACAAATCAGAAATGTTTCAAACAGGAATGGGTTGAAATCTGGTTCGATGAGAATTAAAATAAATAGTTTAATGGGTGCTCAGCCAATCTTACTCGAACGTGATTCAAGGCTCTCGAAAATATGAAATTATGTTCCCGCTTCGGTTATCGAGGTATCAAAATAATTCATTTCCTGACCTGGCCCAACCAGAAAATGAAGGAATTGAAAATAAAAAATAAATACAATAAGAGATAAATGATTGATTAAAAGATTAAAAAATATAACAAGTTCGTTGCTTTGAACGCTCGGTCATAGTTCAGTAATTGATCAATGCTGAATTGGTAGCTAATCAGAGCCTGTAAGACTAGCGTACGCGTGTCACGTAACAGGTTTCATCGTGAGAAGAACGCGGTGATCGTACGTGCGCGAGTGCCTGAAGTCTCCCCCTCTGAGCTCCCTCCTCCATCTCCTCCTGGAATAGCTTTCGAGGCATGATAGAGCCAACACGGTTCCCCAAGTAGTTATGTTCACGTGCAATTTCCGTTTCCCTAATAAACTTTCACGCTAACAAACAGTACGAACCCTGTACGCTCCGTTCTCAAATTTGTTTTACAATTTTTTATCTGCAAGTAAAATTATTTCGCAATTTCCATTCCAATGCGTCGACCATTGAGACCGGCGCGTTTCGAAATCGCTCGGCGTACAGAGAGAGAGACGAAGTGAGCGAGAGGAAGCTGGGGCAGAGCGCAAACGCTGCGCAAGCAATTATGCAAACCGAGAGCACGTGACCCGTAACAAATGCTCGGTTCGGAGAGGGGGAAAAAAAAGAATGCGCAATTTATTTTTCAATCCAAACATTAAATTCCCATACGTCATACGTACATATTGTTACGGTTTCGTACCGAGGATTTACCCTTTACTTTATCGACCCGATTAATCTCCCGGCCGGCAGGTTTATTTTCGAAAAAGGAGGTCGCAGGTTCTAAGACAAACATACAGCCGTAAACTCGACGGGCACCGAAAACAATACGATATTTTTACAACGCTATCAGATACACAGAGGGGTAATCCGATTACGCCTTATGAATTGACCTACGTGCAGGAACAACCTGGCCTGTACGTCTCGTTAATATCAGGATTTCAACGTAACTGTTTTAATGTTAGATAAATCTGGTAGGAAGGCTTGGGTGAGACCTGCGTCTCTATGTCTTACTATTTATAAGCACTTATACTATTTATTATATATATTTATTTATACTGTACTTTACTACCTTACACTTATTCTCTATTTTTACCAGATTTTTTATTGCACATCAATTCTAACATTGTATAAATGTATAACATTATGTAATTGTGTAATTGTATAAATGTATAACAGTGTATAATTGTATAATTGTATAATTGTATAATTGTATAATTGTATAAATGTATAACATTGTATAATTGTATAATTGTATAATGGTATAAATGCATAACACAGTATAATTGTATAAATGGATAACACTATATAATTGTATAAATGTATAGCATTGTACATCTAACATAGTTATTTGGGCACAATTGAAATTAAAAGAACTTCTAGATTCAACGATTTGATTAACAAAATTGTACGGAGGCAAATGAAAAATAAGAGGTTTAAATAGAAACGAGAAGATCTCGCGGATTTCAATTTTCCTTCTCTCATCGGAGACATCGAACCGGGGACGTGATAATGGTTAACGAAAGAAGAGAGCAAACGAGGCAGCGAGTTTTATGTTTTATATCGGGGCGTAATGCCACGGGATTAGCATAGCACGCGATTGTAAAACTTCCTCTGGCTCAGCACGAAACTGTATAGAAGCCGCGGAGAAAGCATCCCGCGCCAACGAGGTTTTCAACGTCCGAGCTACCCGTGTTTTTCGCGGCCACCAAATTATTTTCAGAATCTCCACCAGCTCGCTCCTCCTTCGCCCGTCTCAATTCCTATGAAATAACCCGGATAGAGAGAACTCTTTTTCGGATGTACCAAAGAGTACCTGCCGAGGAATTCTCCTTCTGAGGTTAAGCCCGCTAACGAGTTTCGTTGAAATTTCTATCCATTGTTCATTGAAATAAACTTGTAAGCAAACGAAGTTAATTGGACGGTGGGTTGATAGGTTAGCACTGTACGTCCGACTACAATATTGACCTACACTATTTACATGACTTTCTTTAATTAACTTATATTTTAAAAAGCATTTTCACATTTGCAATAAAATGCCTGAGCACTCACCCCGGGGTAATGGCAGAGTTCGGTAATACGAATCGACGAGCGTGCTGCCATAATAATAAATTGCACCTAATTGACGTCTCGCTGTTACAATATTAAAATCGAGAAACATATTATTCGCACGATGCCTCCTCCTCGCCCCCGGTGTTCTCTTTTTTTTCATATTAGGAGACGTTTATCGCAGGACGTAACACCACGTACGCGCGTGTACTACTTACGCTCTCCCAGCGGTATCGCGACGATTAAAACATTCCCGATAAAACCGGCCCTTGCAAATGGGAAAATTATACTTCTCGTCGACGCAATTTGCAATAATTCCCCGGCGGCCGGCCGGGGCATAAAACGTGTGTAATAATGGACGTTTTACGATTACTTCCTTCGGCGGAAGAGACGGGCGCGGGTGGTTGACCGGTCGCAGGGTGATACGTGCGTACCCCGGAAACTCAACGCGACCAGGGGGGAATTAGGAGGTGGAGGAGGAGCAGACGGATGAAAGCATCGACGTTTCAGCCGAGAGATTTCGCCGGGTTCCGGTTAGAACTGATTTTCCTGCCCGTGGTCCAGCTCGTCGAAAAACAAGAAGCTGCGTATCCACGGATTTATCCATTTAATCTTTCATGGCATTAAAAGAGCCCGTCGGGGGAACTACTTCCTGCTGAGAGGAATAGGAAAGCGTAAGAGGCTCTTAAGCTCTCTGACGTTCTAAGCAGACTTCCCTATCGAAAATTAATATCGGGTAAAATTGTCTCGGAATAAGAACGGAGCACGTTCGGCTCTACGATTGATCAGATTATTCACGTCATACACTTTTTAATAATATAATTATAATTTCGTATTTTAATACATTTGTAAAATAATTGATGACATCATTTGAGTTTGTCATATCTCTTTTGTCGATAAGATTATCCACGTCATACACATTTTTAATAATATAATTATATAATAATTTCGCATTTGAATATATTTATAAAATAATTGATGACAACATTTGAATTTGTCATATCTCTTTTGTCGATAAGATTATTCACGTCATATACATTCTTAATAATATAATGACAATTTCGTATTTTACAAATATTCGTATACAAAATTTCGTATTTACAAAATAATTGATGACAACATTTGAGTTTGTCATAGTTTTGTAGATAAACGCTTGAAGGTCACGAAACTGAGCCAGAAGTAATAGAAATCGGGGCATGGGAGTATAACCGATCGATTATCATTTCCGTTTGCATTTATTCATAAAATATCGAAAACCCCGGGGCAGCGAATTTTTTTCACGATTTCTACCGAGCTCGCCGATAAAACCGAGATATAATAAACCCGGGCAACTTTTGGGTATTTGGCAAAATAACGTTATACTAAGTTAAGACGTCTGGTATCAACAGCGGGCAACTCCTTCTCGAGTTCCGAGTACATGTATAACAATTCCGCCACTCAGCCATCTGAAATCGTACACCTCCACGGGTTTACCTTATAATGCACCCTCACGGCGTTTCTCTCTCTCTCTCTCTCTCTCTCTCTCTCTGGGGTTTACCTTATAACGTACCCTACCACCCTTGTACTCTTCCACCCTCTGTCTGCATGGTATTCCGGCTGTGACCGGAATCGTTCCTGAAAGACGAGTGCCAACTGCCATTAGAAGTTTGATCCGAAACGCAGCACTGGCTCGGATCTTTCGGAACTCTCGTATTGTACGTGTTATTATTATACTCGTGGCTTCTTTAAATGTTGCCGAACTTTCAGCCGTCGTGTAATTTTCGAGGAACGTAAGCTCGGTTGAAAGTCTCACTCGACGGGTCGACAAACCGGAGGACTCGATGAAACGTAGTGTACCAGGGATAATTCAATTTCCAGGTAACTATTATTCAGGATGTTCCCATGCAAATTTCACAACCGTGTATTTTTCCTTCGATAACTTTTCCTAAACGTGAAGTTGACATTCCTTATTCTACTCATTCGACGTCGAATAAATTTTGATAACGGGTAAATTAAATTGAGAATCGTTTTCATTCTCGTTGCGAATAATGGTATTTATCGGTGAATCGAGTCATTCTGAAAGATCATTCGATTTTTATTTGTATTATTATTCGAGAAGTCAGCGAGAAGTTACTTATTGCTGGCATATAAAATGGCCACAATGGGCGAAACTCGAGGTTTCACGGTTCAACCGAGCTACGTACGTATTGTGAATCCAAACATTTAATCAAACGGATAGAAAGCAAATTTTGCGAACGTTAGTACAAACGTTCCTCACGAGCGAATTAACAATACTTGTTTCAATGCCGCATTTTAAATTATTATTTATCTTCGTTTCGGTAGACCGAACCTACAAACCGTTCAATTCCCCTCTGAAACTTCGCGATATAACACGGGAATAAACTCGCCCGGAGTGCAATAACAATTAATTATAGAGAAAGATAAAAAATCATTTGATACAAAAGAAATCCTACGTTGAATAACCCGAATAATAATTTTGCGCGAGGAAATTAATTATACGAAAAAAGCATTTACAGAAAATGAATCGAATCATGTTAATCGAATACAGTCCGATAATTGATTTAAACAATTCCTGCCCGTCTGAATTAATTCGAGCAGGAAGACCGGTTATCCGCGGTGATAACGAAGTCTCCGAAGTCCGGCGTTTTTCCGCGGTGACTTCCGAACTACTTGAGAAGTTCCCGTCCACGGGTCATACCGGAGAATGGACTTCCACGTTAGTTTTATAGCATATTTAACGAGCCAACGAAACTGTCCCCCGGCCCACCCAGTCGACCCACCCGGCCAATCCTTGTTTCCGCGAAACTTTCTTTCGATAAGCCACGTGCGTTGAATTTGATTACCTTGATTCGGGAAGTAGGATACGGACGGTTTATTACCGAGACAACGGCAACTACTCTTTCATTACAAATTAATGCGATCTCGCGGTGCCTTTCTATTCCGTCGTTTAGAGACTCGCTTTAACATAATTTAGAAGCAGGGAGAAAAGTTGGCTCGTGAATAAAATAGCACCGGCGACGGATCCTGGCCAACACGAATTGTCTGTGAATCAAAATTAAGCCGCCTTGTTAGTTCCCGGTGAAAAGAGATAGAAACTAAGGGACGGGAGACGGGTGGTCCATCTCGTGAGGGTCGGACCGAAGGGACGGACATAGAATTCTTGAATGACAATTTTTCTTTCAGCCAAATTCAGGTCAGCTCAAGATCCTTGATTCTTGCTCCCAACAGGGATAACCTGACTTATCGTTACACCTTGCGTCATAATGCATTTAGCACCTGGGTCCGATGTTCCCGTGGACACGTAAGAGATACGCTGCACTCATATGTACACCTTCGGACAATTATTCCGGACCTACTACTGCTTATGTGTGAGTTCCTTAGCAGGACAATATTTACAAAAGTAGTAAGAAATCTGTTGGTTTATGTTTCAACGCTCCGGCATATGATGATGCCGGTAAAGCTTCTACATGGAGCATTGAAACATAAACCAATAGATTTCTTAGTACTTGTGAGTATTGTACATCTTCGAATAATTATTCTGGACCTACTACTGCTTATGTGTGAGTTCCCTAGCAGGATAATATTCACAAGTAGTAAGAAATATATTCGTTTATGTTTCAATGCTCCAGGCAGAAGCTTTGGCAGCATCATCATATGCCGGAGCATTGAAACATAAGAGAATAGATTTCTTACTACTTGTGACTATTGTACAGCTAGGGAAGTCACGCGTAAGCAGTAGTGGGTTCGGAATAATTGTCCGAAGCTGTACATCTTCACGCTGACCGTGGCCCGGTATAATTAATAATCAGCCGGTGCATATTAACGAACTTTTAACAGAACTAGAAATACTTAATGAAGACTGAAAACGATTTAAACGGAGGATTTAAAAGCAGCGCGGAGTTAACCGTGGAGACTTTTGAATTATTTAAATAGCCGCTCGGCGTTATTTTTCTGTGAAATTCCCTGCAATTTCCCGGCGCGCACCTTTTCTCGGATTTCTTTTGAAAACGGCGAGTAAATTGCAGGGGGAAACGTTACCTACGTTGCGGCACATAAAAGTGGGGGAACAGCGGGAAAACGGAGAGGAGGTCGGTCTGCGCGCGGTCTGTTGATAAAACAAGTAGCGCGAGAAATTTGGACCGCGCGCCGGAGGAGAACACGGGATGGTTGAAAGAATGTCCGAAGCGCGGGCAAGATTACACAGGGCGTTCGCCGGTGGGCTGAGGTTGTTTACTCGGGGCAGTAGCTTACATTATTGACAAGCTTGATTATCTTAAGCATACTTTGCGGTGTCGGAAGCTGAAATCTCGCCCTGGGGAGGGGAACAGACACCTAGGCGAGCCGCGCTTCGGGCATACCTGCTAATATATTTATTAAGAACCACCGTAGCGAAACGTCGGATCCTACGATTCTCCCCTTTCTCACCCTCTTCGTTCGGCTATTTCTTTTTCCCCGGCGCACTTAAACCGGCAGCTACGTTCCCTCGGGGAGGAACCATCGTCCACCCGGTGTGTAACAGATATCGCGCTATAGAAGCTCGAGTTTTTATTACCCATCGGCCGGCCCGGATATTGGATACGAATGCTCCTAACGGCGGGTTAAAAGGCAAAAAATGGCCACCGTCTCTTTTATCCTGTTCCTCGTCGTTCAGGCGTGCAGCCATGACCTAACGAGTATTGTTCCTGGCGAGCAGATAGACGGGAAGATTCAGGTCACGTTAGGCTAGGAAAATTATTGCTCGAGGTTGGGATGTTTCATAGGTGAGACAGAGTTAAGTGGAAGTCTGCTTCTCAATTAGGTCTGAAGGATTTAAATGACTGGTCAGGTTGGGTCGCCTGGGATTGAAGCCTAATTATGTCCAGAGCTGAGAGACTAGACGATTTAGACTATAGTGGACCTAGAAAGATTGATAATCAAATGGTGGTCCAAGTTATTTCTAATGGGTCTGACTGGGACATCATAAATGACCCAAAACTGATGTGTTAGGTTAGGCCAGATGGGATTCTGACTCAATTATTCCCAGGATCGAGAGACTAAGCACCCAGAAATGCTTCTTAACTAGTGTAGGCCCACAATGGTCCAAGCGATTCTTCAGGTTGAAAGACTGGGACATCATAAATGATCCAAACACGATAAGAAAGCATGAGAGTTCCAATGCGTGGAATAGAGCAAAGTTAGACGACAATGTATTATCATGTCAAGTCGGTCGAAGAGAGGAAACGTTCATCGAAGAGAGGCCGACTGGTGACCCAAATAGCCTGGAGCCCCGATGTCCCAGCGGCCGCAGCGGCGGAATGTTCGCCGGCAGGGGTGGAACGAGGGTGGAAGGAAGCCGGCCGAGGAACACCGGGTTAAACAGAGAGGGAGAGGGTCGAGGTTCGGCGAAGGCACGCTCCGCCCCTCGCCAATGGCAAGGCACAAGAGCTCAGTTGTCTTCCGGCGCGCTGGCCAATATCAAAGTCGGTCGGACGCGCAGCCTCCAAGGTGGACCAATCGGCAGACACGCGGAAAAACGCGCTTTCCCGGATACCACGCTGCGTGGACGGGACATACACGAGCAGCGCGATGCCTGAGAGGCCTTTGTTTTCCACCCCGTCTCCACGTGCAACCCCTTTTCTTGTTACTCTCCTACCATCGATCCGTAGCCTCGCCGGACTACGTCGCGCGATACTTTTCTCTATTTTTATCAAACATCTTTTTAATGTCTTTGATATCTGATCATCGACTTGTCAGATGAATGGAAACAGTGACGCTGAATGCAATTCTTTTTTTACGATTTTAAGTAGTGTTTTTATGGTCGATTGTAATGGATGATTGTAACTTGAGTGCGAAAAATAATATACTTCTTGTAAGTAGTATAGATCATGCTTTAGTCAGATATGTTCCACTAAGTTATCACTATTAATTAGAATTAAATGATCGAGAAGTGAATGCATTTTTAAGTATGAAGTCGTTGAAGAATCTTGTAAGTAGTATAGAACGTCGCTATAATCAGACATATCAGCAAAACGTGGATAGTAGTAACATAATTATGTGAAAGAATCATTGGAAGCTTCCTGAAATCTAAAATTGAGCTAGGTATATTGCATGAAGTCAACAATTATTTATTGTCACCACGAAGGCGTCTTGAAATGCATCAAGCAGGCTAGACAGAGGAAAATCGAAAGCAATAACTTGCGGCGATACAATTTTTGTGTACGCTATCCAGGCAGGATGCCTGCGTAGGCGAAGTGGTTCAGCGTAATAATGCATGCGATGCTCATAATTCTGTCTTCGCTGTCTTCTACGAACGTGTAAAATTTACGTTCAGGATTCGCTCATAAAGTAGCATAAAATTATCGGGCCAGACCCTCGAAGCGAACGTCTAGACTCCGCGAACGTTGCTTATCGATGGGAAGCGAGCAAATTTGCTCCTTTTATATTTTCGAAATTGCCGAATAATTAGACTGTGGACTTTTCAAATGAAACTTTTCGATTAATTTCCTTATAGATTCATAAAAACCGCCGTCTACCGTTGTACAATATCATTTTCAAATCGTATTTTCAAGCGTAAACATTCGAGTATTTTCAAGAAGATCGAAAGAACATATCCCGTGCGATTGGAAACGGAATTAATTTTTGAACGGTCACGGAAGACCAACCCGACAAATTACTTCCCGTCAACGTTCGACAAAAAGTATCAACGAGTCTCCTCGATACGTTGCGAAAATTCACAGATGGAATACCTCCAGGAAATAACCCACCCTTCCGGCAAAACTAACCCCCTCCCCCTGTCCCCTCGCCGGCTGCCACCCCGGTCCCTTTTTGCCCGGGCGAATTTTCCGTAACTCTGATTACAGCGCGAACCATCCAATTTCATGGACGTTATTTATGTTCGCTTCTTTTATGAGTGATTTCATTAGGGGAAGATGCAACCCGCGTTACGCGAGAGTAAGCAAACATTTCCAGGCGTTCGCGGGGGTCGTCCCCCCCCCCCTCTCCTCCTCCCGCCGTGTAAATTAACATTTAAAACCAGTCTGTCCAGAAGACGCGCTTTAATGCTTGTAAGATTTTAAATTTTCTATAAAACCGGAAACGGTTTCCGCCGGGGCATTTACTATGGAACACCGCGGGCGCCGGCCATCCATTAAAAATTTGATTTACCCTTACATAATTCAGCGGCTGGTGCGCGTCGGTCCGCCGGAGAGATTAAAAGATGCAAACGTTTTTAGGGGATTCTTCTTTTTTTTCTCCTACCCCCGAACGGCCCCCGTCCTCGTTACCCTCGCCCACTCGTTAAAATTTGTTTGTTTCACTAATTAATACGCTTCCGTAACACGATTAACGCGAGTTACGTATTAATGTCTGTAGCTTATTCGCGGGACAATGGAATATCTCGCAGCGTTTTAGTAGCATGAGTCGAGCATAAGTCGTACAGTGCTGTTGAATGGTACCATACGGTATTTTAATATGCGAAGTAATCGAGCATATGACTCTGCTAGACCTACAATTTTTTAAGAGGATTTGTCTGTCTAAGAATACAGCAGTTATTCGTTTGAGTGGTACAACTGTAAGTCAGACGAGTTCGAGTTCTATTGTTTGTTGCTGTATAAAAAGGTCCAATAAATAAAGGCATCGTATATTTTAGTACACTCGTTAAAATTTATTTGTTTCACTAATTAATATGCTTCCGTAACACGATTAACGCGAGTAACGTATTAATGTAGCTTATTCGCAGGACAATGGAATATCTCGCAGTGTTTTAGTAGCATGAGTCGAGCATAAGTCGTACAGTGCTGTTGAATGGTATCATACGGTATTTTAATATACGAAGTAATCGAGCATATGATTCTGCTAGACCTACAATCTTGTAAGATGATTTCTAAGAGTAAAGCAGTTATTCGTTTGAGTAGTATAAGTCAACCGTAAGTCAGACGAGTTCGAGTTCTATCGTTTCTTGCTGTATAAAAAGGTTCAATAAATAGAAGCATCTTATATTTTAGTACGTAACATACCGATCTACAATTTCTTATTATAAAAAACAAAGAACTCAAGAACCTATCCCTGAGATAATATCGACTAATAATAAAATAAAGTTACAAATCTTCCCCCCGAGAAAAATATCGAAGGTATAAAATTTACAGGGGATCAAAAGTAGAATGAAACGTTCCCCTTGAGGAAATACTTGGAACCTAATCCATCTTAACCCACTGTTTTCGAGCTAAGAGCCAGCGAATTCCTCTGGAAACGATACTTTCGTCCCCGGAAAAAAAGATTCAATTTTTATTCCCGACTCAACATCCTATTTGAACCGTATCCCTATCAAATCCTCTTGTCCCCGCGTAAGAGAAATACGAAAACCGACGTTATCTCAGCGCAGATATCTCCCCCCGTTATATCATCCCTCCCTGACATCTGTCCTCCCTAGTCGGTAGCACCGATTAAAAAAGACGAGACCGTTCGGAAAGCTTCACGGTACGATGCGGAAGTAGCTGCGGGGTCAGAGGTCGGATGATCTCCTCTCTGTTCGGGACAGCGCAAACCCTCTCGGGTCGAAACAAACGGTAGACGCAACCGTTTACTCCCGGTGGAAGATCTATGCTCGCGGTCAGACGTCGCCAAGTAGTAACATCGACGATTGCCCGTACGCTCTTTTTACCCTCCGGATTCCTCGCCGACAGGACGCAGCGATCCCTTTATTACTTCGTGCTTTCACGTCGCTGACTTCAAAGGGACGAGACCGAATATTCATTTATTTATGGATATAGAATATTTTCGAATTCTTTTTCTTTTTCTCAAACGGAGATCCACTTGTAGGTCCGAGCCATTAATTATTAAGAAGCTTGTTTGTTTAGTAGATCCGAGTAAATCCTCGGGGCACAAAGGTTGGCTCGAAAGAACTGGCCGATAACCCGGTAGCTCTTTGTCCCCGAAACAAAAGAAGTCTATCTCTAATCCCGGGGGATGTTTCTTAACTAGAGGAGGCAAATGAAGAAGATAATGTCTGAGGGTCGAGAAAACGGCAGGTTCCTTTGGGTTTGACCTCCGCGAAAGACGAGCCGGGGGTATGGCCCGGGCCTTTGTCTGCGAAATTAAATGATAAAAACACGTCGTACTTCCGCATCACCTAGGCCGTGCCAACCCTCGCTCCCCACCCGGAACCGTCGACCTTCCTATTCACCCTTATATTCCTACGGCGCTTCGCGTGCCTTACCTCCTTTATACCCCGGTTGTCCCGTTTTAATAAGAGATCTCGCCGAAACATGAAGACTTCGCCTTTCGTGCCTTTCTTCTTTGCCCGGGATACTTCCACCCTATTCCCCCGCCAACGTGCACGCCGTGATATCGCCGCGCGTTTCTTTTACACCGGGAAATAACGCTTTCTATGCACGTCGTCTCAGACAAAGCCGAAATTCTCTTATGCATAATATTTATCAGGCTGGTGACGAGGTCATCAGAAAACGGCTCAGACTCGATTCAGTAAGTTTCGGCAATGCCAATTTGTTAAGAAGTCGGACGGACAAATGTATCGGACGCGAGCTTTAAGTAACCTGACCTATTGATAATATGTATTGTCGTTTTATAAAACTCTTTAGGAATTTTTATCTCGAAGACCATCAGTGCCTTAGGCACCTTTCAGCTATACGTAAGCCTTTAGTCTCGCAACTTTTTTTCAATCTCATTCTTCAATTATTTATAAGAATTTCTAATCCTTTGCGCTCGAGGAATTTTTCCACGAATATTTCGTGCGAATTAATGTACCAAAAATTTTCTGCATTCCTTAAATTAATGTATATATGAATTTTATAATAATTAAGTTTAATCCAATCGATAATATATTGAAACAATAATTGTTTACCTATGTAAGAATTATTTTATAAAACAGATGCTGACTGAGAGACATCTCTCGAGTGCAAAGGGTTAATAATCTACCGGACTGTCCCTGGCCCGCCTGTCACGGATCGTTCATTCATTTTCATTTATAACTTAATCTCGTTCGATGTGACAAAGCGTATGTAGACTGGCCAGTGAAAAAAAAGTGGGAGCACGGGTTTAGGATGCCACGTGAAACAAGGAGCCACTCGAAGGTGGGGTACGCATTCCGCAGGAATGGGTGCCGTGGGTGCTTACGAGGAGAGGCTTCTACGTAAAGCGTGCTTTCTCACTCGAGCTTACCTCAGGGATACGTGCTTCCCATGAGGAATGCCTGCCGCATATCACTCCGCCGTTGTCTCAACTATGGTCGAACTGCGTTTCCCCGCGGCCACGCGAAAAATTCACTCTGAGGAAAGAAGCCTAGACTCGTATACGTATTTACCAGTCGCATTCTTTCCGAGTTCCCAGTTCCTCCCTCGAAGATTTATGCATCCATTTAGAAAAATCATTTCCCTTTCGCCGCTTATAATAATAATTAACCCGTTAACTGCGTGCGACGTGTACACAGGTCATTCGAAATCTTTTTCGATTAATATTGATAATCCGTTTAAATATAAAGAGACTCGTATAAAACAAATGATTTTATTGTAACACTGCTCACATGAATTCTGTACCTGTTACAGTTTATTGAATTAATTTATAGTATTCTTTTTTATTATATATTATTAGCATTATATTTTATTATAGTATATTCAAAGTATTTAACATTTGTTAATACTTGTATATTTAAATTAGTAGAAAATAAGATTCATAAAATTAAATTCCGCAGTTAAAGGGTTAAGGAAAATGAGCAAGCCTTTAAAATTTGGTATATAACCTTTTCGTTCTTAAGATACTATCAATAATTTATACCATTTGAAGTCTTGCGAAAAGAACGGTTCTCTTTTTAAAAGGGACTGTCTCAATTTTTAAACTAGCCACTCTCTCGTTACCTCGGTACTCGTTTCTTTTGAGCCATACGAGCCGTCTCTCTGTGAACAATTCCACATACCTTTTGTAATTAAATTTGATGGAAGCCGTTTTTGAGCGGATAATTCAGCAGCGTTTGTCAATCGCCTGTACCTCCGCTATTGGCGTCCGGCACAAAGGGGAGACGTTTCGCAGTGTATTTCGTTCGAGCGATCATAAAACGGTTCGATTTATCCCTTAGTCGGTGAAACAAATGAGTTCTAATTAGAAATTGTTTTCATCTCGATTGTGAAGAACGGTTAACGAACGCAACGTTTCCCTCTGTTCCCTTTTATCACGGGGAATGCAATTCGTAAACGGCGCAGCGTGAAAAGGTGAATTCTGATTTTCTTTGTGGGGCCGGGGCACAGAAGGAACGAATGAAGGGACGCGGGAAAATATTGCTCTCTCGCTCTCGTGCATTTATTATAAAGTTACCTTGCATCGGGAATGCCTTTTGTTCCAACGTTTGTCTCTCTTCGTTACCGTGACCCCACACCCGCCCGTTTTTCGAACGCCGCGTATTCGCGCGTACCAATCGATTTGAGAACGATTGGAGAACGATTTACATAAAACAGTTTCTTTACTTGTCATTTACTTTTTAGGTCGACTAACCGTCGATTGCGTTTTACGTCGAACAGAATTCCTGCGAATTCCACAATTGGTTCATACGTCCTTGTCACACCAAACAATTTTCACTTGTTTAACTTCGTTTCTTCGGCTAGTAAAATGTACATCTTTTAAATTTATTTTTAATAAATACATTTTGAACATAATGTTTAAATATTTATTAATTATTATAATTTGCTAATTACATGACTGAATATCCAGACTTTTGCAGTAGAAGGAAATGATAAAGTTATCGATAGAAGTGATGAGAAGTCTAGATAACCGTCTCGATTCTCCCAAGCATCCGTTTTCCCTTTCAGCTCATCTCGGCCAGTAAAAAGTACACTTTTTTAATCTATTTTTAATGAATACATTTTGAACGTAACGTTTAAATATTTATTAATTATTATAATTTGCTAATTAAATGACTGAGTATCCAGACTTTTCCAGTAGAAGGAAATGATAAAGTTATCGATAGAAGTGATGAAAAGTCTAGATAACCGTCTCGATTCTCGCGAGCATCCGTTTTCCCTTTCAGCTCATCCTCATCGTGCGGTGACAACGGGACGCTACAGTGCAGTTCGAAGAAAACCTGTTCTCTAGGGACGAGTTGTCTCTCTTTGACTGGCAGAGAAGGTGGCAAATACTACGAGCCAAACGCTCCCGTCGATATTTAAATTCCACGTAGGAGAGAGTAAGACGAGGAGAATGTCGGGTGGGGGAAAAGGAAGGAAGGCCTGGAAGCCGAGGCACACGGGTTTCCTACTCCACGTCCACAGACGTTGTTTCCTGTGACTTTGATCCTCCCAGTAGTAATTACATTCTTTCAGTTCGAAGGCAAACGCGAAGCGACATGCTTCCCGTCGGTACACCCTCCTTTCGTTTTTTTCCCCCTACTTAACCTTTCCTCAGATTATGCCATTATAACGACATTACTTCTTTTTATACAATTTCGTTTGACATTTTTTGCGGTGTTCGGTATTTTATATCTTCGGTTGCAGCGAATGAAATGTCATTAAAAAAATTTCAGATATACTTTCAAACCGATTCATCGATTACTTGTATTAAAAAAAAATGCATGATCAATATTATAAACTCTGAACGATTAATTTTATATCTTCGGTTGCAGTGAATGAAATGTCATCAAAAAATTTTTATATATACGTTCAAACCGATTTATCGATTACTTGTATTAAAAAAGATATGCATGGTCAATATTACAAATTCCAAACAATTAATTTTATATCTTCGGTTGCAGTGAATGAAATGTCATCAAAAAATTTTTATATATACGTTCAAACCGATTTATCGATTACTTGTATTAAAAAAGATATGCATGGTCAATATTACAAATTCCAAACAATTAATTTTATATCTTCGGTTGCAGTGAATGAAATGTCATCAAAAAATTTTTATATATACGTTCAAACCGATTTATCGATTACTTGTATTAAAAAAGATATGCATGGTCAATATTACAAATTCCAAACAATTAATTTTATATCTTCGGTTGCAGTGAATGAAATGTCATTAAAAAATTTTCAGTATTAGAAAAAATGCATGATCAATATTACAAATCCTAAACAATTATTGAAAAAATAAGAAACAACATAAAATTTCGATGTCACCCGTTCCTGCATTTAACGCTACCTGAGCACAAACTGACTAAGTTCAACATCCAACGTTCAATTCTCTGAAGTAAAAAAATTTCCATAGCAAAGTCTACGGGGTTTTCGTAGAAGCGCGACCGGCGAGAGGCTAGGAGGCGGCCCCGCGGTATATGTATAAGGCAAGAAAGCCAGCGGGAGGGAAGCATCTGGGCAGGCTCGCATGAAAGTTTAAACCGATGTTTTACGATGGCTTTTTGTTTCGCGTGTTTTATTGAGCAGAGAGCGGATATTCACGTCAATCTCGCTCTCTCGCAATCCGCGGGTGCCGGTAGGCAGAGCGAGAGAGAGAGAGAGAGAGAGAGAGAGAGGTACCTCTCTCTCCCGGCCCCAGTTTCCCTGCCCTACCCCTTTTCTACCCTGCGCGTCTTTCCTCCTCTGTTATTCCCTCTAAATCTCTCTGGTCCTCTACCATTTTTCATAAAACTTTCACCGTAACCCGGCGAAGGTGGATACGTGTATTGCCAGCGACAGCGACGAGCCCTTCGCCTGCTACGAACTATGTTCTTATATGGTTATAGATTAAAGCTGCTGTCCTTTTGTAATTCTCAATGACTGTTCAACGCCTACGATTCTGTTTACGAAATTGTCGGGAATTTTTATTTTAGGGTTAAAGATTAAAGCTACTGTCCTTTTGTAATTCTCAATTACTGTTCGACGTCTCGGATTCTGTTTATGAAATTATTGGGATTTTTATTTTAGGGTTAGAGATTAAAGCTACTCTCCTTTTGTAATTCTCAATTTCAGTTCAACGCGTCGAATTCGTTAACGAAATTGTCGGAAATTTGTATTTTATAATGAAACGCATAGCCACACGATGAGGGGTTGAAATATTTAGGAGCACGAAACTACAGATTTCTGGTTTTATTTTTATCTCTGCGCTAAACAGATATTTACTGCGGTAAATATGTAGATTAGATTTTAATAATGAACGTCTCAGCTGAACCACTAAACTTTACTGTGCTTCGTTACAACCCTCTGGCTTCTATATTATTATTAAACTATATAACGTTGTAATATGGGGGACTCGGCATGTATGTTTCATTAGGATTTTACCTACGGTCGTATAACTCTTCTTTTCTATTTGAGACTGAAGGTATAAAATCTCCGCTGCCCTATGTTGCATATTAAGTTTTCGAACGCCCATAGAAATGGCAAATCTGGAATAACAACATTTATTAACCTACATTTTCAGCAGGAATATTCAATTTTCCATGGACTAATCTAGATAAGATATAATAAATATATGTAAAGAAAATTCAATGTATTTGTACACAGTATCGTAGCAAATTATCATCACATATTTGGGAAAAGCTATTTTCGATCTGAAAAACGGATGCAATATTCGTCTATAACCCTGCAGTTTGTGCCCCCGAGATTAGAATTAATTATTCTTTTTTTAACTAATTATTTCAACTGGTTTTGGTAAATCTGATAAAACAGGAAGAATTCTTATCCTGCAAAACTGTGAAGCCTGTTTAACTGGATTTTGACTGTGACGAGGTCCCCTCGTACAATACCAATGTTTGGATAATACTTGAAAGCCAGTTCTTCCTGCGTACAGCCAGTGGCCTCGTAGAGGATTTATGAACTAGTAATTTATATTCAGTGAAAAGAAATTGTAAGAGGAACAAAGGGGACTTTCGTGAAAATTCTTTGTAAGGTGTTCAATGAACGACATGGGAATTTATTAATTGAATTCCCTTTCATCATACTTCATATTTTTATTCGTATTTTCAAATATCGAGATTCTCTCTTTTCTTCAATAGCGTCGCGAGACAGCGAGGCTTGATAACCGAAAAGCGACTATAAATTCGAACGTAAAATTCTTGAGCCACTCGAAATACCTCGGGCGTCACGTTTAATGCGAGACTCAGGCCGGATTACATATCGCGTAGTTAATATTAGGTACAGGCTTTGGCCAAGGGAATGGTCAGAAATTGCAAGCCGGTGCACTTTTGACCCGACCAGTGGACCCAGCCTGTCGGTCAGATATTTATTGTCCTATTATCGTGATTGATACCCCGCTGGCCAGCGGTTGGTATCTCATATAAGTACGTTTAATGGCGCACCGTCGTTTCGGGCTTTCGCATGACGAAGGGAGATGTTACTCTCAGCCTCCTCTCGCCTTATGCCTTCTTATTTTCGGTCGCCATTAGTCGCCCGACGTTTCTCGCCTGTCCCGGTAATAAGTCAATGCTATCGCATCGAATTTACGACACATGTGGGCTACCCTAACGATGCACCTATGTTCTCAATCCTTTTCTTCCTTTTTTTTATCACAGATTACTGTTTGATTTAACAAAAAAAAAATTCGTCGATTTTTATTTAACCCTTTGCACTCGAGAAAATTTCCTCTTATTATTTACTGAATTTGCCTATTGTTATAATTATTATATGTTATATGAAACTACTCAATCTTTTTGTACACTCATTTTTTCAATTATCTAAAAATTTATCTATTATACTATATATTTATTTTTTACTATATATTATTTATTTCAATAATCTACAAATTTTAATTTACAGCTTTTTATAAACTCAATTTTTAAATATACACGAATTTTATAACATATTTAAATTCAATTTATGTATATTTGATTTTATAAAACAAATGGTGACCGCGAGTCACCCATCGAATGCAAAGGGTTAATACAAATAACTGAAATTTACATTTTCATATATTATTGTTTTTTTTAATAATTTCACATTATTGATTTTCGTCGGGCGAAAATTATAAGTCGATAATCGGATGAACGGGGATGAGTGGATATAACGTCGAACGGTGAGAAAAAGTTTAACTAACTCTTAATAAATGCGAAAAATAATGGTGGATGCCCGGCGGAAGTTGTTCGGCTATCCAAAGTTTGGCTAGTGCCTGTTCCCTCTCTGAATGCGTCGTAGGTACGGGTACACCCTTTCGGGGGAGTTACGGAAGACTAGTTGCCGAGAGGAAAGAACATGAACAAGTAATGCTACGCAGAGGAAACTGCTTCGCGGAAAGAGGGATAAGGAAATACATACCCAGGCAGGAATAAGTAAGCAACCCGGCGACTGTGTAAGTAAGTAAGTAAGTAAGTAAGTAAGTAAGTAAGTAAGTAAGTAAGGCCGGTGGGGGGAGTAAGTAAGTTAGGGGGTGGCCAGAGCGGGATGGTGAGGTAACGTCGGTCCCGCAGTGTGTCTGCAACAATTTGCAACTTTTAATAGTTAGTCCCGCTGCCAGACCCTACGTTCTTTTATAGTTTATATTTATTCGAGGAACAGGGCTTGCGGATCGTATCTACGTTCCTCTCTAACAGGAGGTTTATCATACATTATACGCGAGTTATATGAGGGGTTTTCGGTGAAATGATTATGGACCCAGTTTTATTCAGGCTTATTAATATTCTGTTTTATATAAATTATTGTAGCTCGGAATTTGCGCAGAGTCTAGATTAATGTTACATCCATATCCAAATGTGTCAAATATAATAATTATTAAATTAACTCTTTGACGTTCGAAGTCAAATTCGTATAAATTCCGTTTCACTTGTAAGTTCAAGGGTTAAAACCTCATTTCAGTAATTCATTCTCGGATAAACCTTACCCTTTAACTTACAAATAAAACGGAATTTGTACGAATTTGACTTCAAGCGAATGGCACTTCCCGAACGTCATTGTAAGTCAAACGGTTAAAAGACGACGAATTTGGAAAATATTTTCGTACAATCGAAAACCGTGTATATCTTCTAAATCGCATCGAGCAATCGTGTTTTTAATTATGCAAGGTAAAAGTTACGGGTGGTTAAGGAAATGAAAAATAACGATTCAATATCAGTGAGACGCGCGTGCTGAATTAACTGGTGATATGGTCGACGTATCGTCCTAACGGATGACACCATTTTTCCATTAAGTCTGTCTACACTAGTAACGCGTAGCAAGATTTTACGATATCACCGGTTTCAACTGTTATACCCTGTGTGCGCGCGCGACTCACGGTATACACGTCGCCTTTAATATTCCGCTGGATTAATTACCGGCAGGAGTACCAGTCGTAAATCGTAAGCACCGTTTTACAGCTATGCACTTTGCCCGGCGCTGGAGGTTCGAAATCTTGGCTGCCTTTGAACCGAGTAATAATGACTTTGATTAATAATTCGGTGCTCGTAACGATATCAATTTCCCTCGGTGCACCTATGCGTTACAGAAATTCGCGATTCGGATTTCACGATAAAAAATTACAGGACAATACGATTATTCAGAATTGTCATAATTCATTATAAAGAAAAATATAATTCCGACTCGATTCGAATGAAGAATCCTCTAATTACTTTTTATTACTATGAAAATTAATAATTTTTAGTACGATTTATTTGTTCTCGGTATTTTTCTATTATAATGTTTCTCGGTGGATAAACGTAAGCCGATGAAATTGGAGGGGATTAACTGTCACTGACTGTTTAACATAGGTATTAATTTACAAGCCTTATTATTCTCGATTTTGATTTACAATGTAAATGCCGCATACTGAATGATACAGATTAAATACCAAACGTTATCTGGTGATAATCAATTTCAATTATTAATATCCGGATAATAATTCCATTAGCAGCGCATATGCGATTTATTAATCCGAATTATAAACACTGCGCTTCGTCTCATGCAATTTATTCGTACCGAAACCAGGCTTAAATTCTTTTTTATATATTTGATCAATTTCGATTAAATTCTCTTTTCGTGTTCAATTAATTTCGATGAAATTATTTTATAATTCTGAATTTTTCTACCTAAGTCGGTTGTCATCCGTTTTGGTAGGCACCGAGTCAGATAGTCTAATAAACGGTACCTCTGGAATGACTCCTGGTATCTACGCATATAATCGGATATCGACAGCGTCTTGGGTTAGCCAGCTCGCATAAAGAATCCAGTTTATCCGACTTGACGATACTCCTCCGTGACATGTCCCATTTCCTCTTGCTGACATCCCTTCACCAGCGATAACGATTCCTGTTATGCTTATAACTAGATTTTAGGCAATTACATAAAAAATTCAACTTAACTGACTTATAGGGACATTTTTAATCCCACTTCGAAATCTGGAGGAAATATTAGGTATTATAATAAAGCGAAAGAACGCTCAGAACTTTTTACTTACACGTATTAGGTGGGAAGGGACACATATTAAGTTATGTTATTTTAGTTTAACTTTCTACTTACACATTTTACATCACCTAATATGTGTTTTAGCAAGTACCATTCATGGACCTATGTGGGACTATTTAAGTCGTGCTCAATAACAACAAATTTAATAAACCATTACTATTCTGTTATGTTTTTACATGATGTAATACCTTTGTTAGTAAAAATATACCAATTTTGTTTCATTTAAAACCCGATAAAATTCCTGCGCAACATGAGTCCATTTATTATCTGAATTTCTGTGCCTCAAAGAGTTAACACGCATTCTGTTAAGAGTAAATGAAATGTATATTTCCGACTGATGCCACAAACGTATTATTTTCGAATATAGTAATTTCAAATGAAAATTACGAGTCGAAGACAAATCCTGGCTGTCCAATGGGATACGTATGGAGTAGCCGTGCGAGTGCTTTGTCAGCTAAAGTGTTTTAACGTTGCCTTACCATCCAGCCTCCGAGCACACCGATATTTTTGATCGTTCCCCTTGTCCTGACTCCCATCCTTAGAAATAACTCCTGTCTCTCTTAGTGCTCTTTTTACCCCGAGGATTTATGCGTTGAAACTTGAAATTATAGTTAAGACAGACATACTCTGACAGCGTGGAAGGATTAAATATATCAGGATGAGAAATACAGTATTAAGAAAATCTTCAGATGTAAAATTTATGTTTAATTCAATTTTAATAATGAATTAATACTTAATAACTGAAATTTTTTATATAAACATTTTTAATGTCTGACTGTTAATTTGTACGATTTTTTAAATTTGTTTCAGGAGATGAAAGTTAACTGGGCCACGTCTCCGGGAAACCAACCAAAGCAAGACACCAGCAGTGAGTACAAGATGATACAATAACTTTAACCCTCTGTTGCATGAATTTATATTACCAGTTGACGAAAATGTAAGTGGCTGTTAATCTACTTAAAGATGAGTGTGGCCATCAAATCGATAACACAATTTTATTTATGCGCTTTTATGACTGCTCCTGCATTGGAATTTTATAGTATATATGCAAGTATAGAAATCAATCACATAAAAAATACAGCATTTTACTTACTATAATTTGTTAGTCCATTTTGCCTGAAATTTAATACGTGCATGCTTTAGAGAAATCGCATATTCCCGTGAAATTACGTTTATACGAAATGATAAAATAAAATTACCAGAAACAATGGACACATAAAACTGTGAATATTTGATAAATATTTCAATGCTAAATAATGCATAATAATTAAATCACTACCACAAAGGCCCTGAAATTATTATCAGGCTTCCACGAACTGAATAACAGAATTATATTATCGTGCGAACAATTGATGAAGCGAATAATTTTCAATTAGAAAGAATTATTTAATTAAATTGAATATCCGAAAGAGCAATAGACAATTCCGATGTTTTATGTTTCCTTTATTAAAACCGATTCCTGCCGGTGATCATAAATTAACAAGCAAACGAGGAAGCATATTCGTTATCTACCCTCCGTGACTTCGAAAGTGAAAAACGGTGTGAAATTAAGTCAAAGGTGTTTTCCTTGAACGGTGATTTAGTGGTCCCGTTATCAGGAATGCAACATTCATGACACCGGAATAAATTCCGTTTACCTGAGGGTGGTAAAAATCTATGGAGGATCCTCGAAATCCTGTATCCTCCACTTTTGAAATCTGCTCGGCGTTGATGTTACGTTTAATTTCCTGGTTTTCTGCCCGGGGAAAAAATTTCATTACGCCGGCAAGTAGTTTCAATTAACCGCGGCGAAATTTATTATAATTAAATACAGTCCGACATTCCATTTAGCTAATTAGCTCGCATATATTAACAGAAAGTATTTGCTTATCGCGGCTGATAATTTGTCCGAAAGCGTCGGTAATAATATCGGACGACTTCAACTTAATAACAGTTAATTCCCCCCGGCGTGTTTGAGGACAGAAGATCTACATTAATTCTTTTTTATGTCACGAGTAATGAAAGGCCCGGGTTACGTTTTACGTTACAAGATCATTCGCGTTTAATTAAATTTGCACAGGCGTAAAATGAAGAAGCTCGAGTTTCATTAATTAGAGAACGTATCTGTGATTTCAATTTTACTCAGAATCAAAGCTGATATCCATAGTCTAAAAATGATATAACCATATATAGAAAGTATTCAAATAAATTTCCGTTTCTAGGATTGGCCATTCGGGCCAATTTTCGTGACATCTGTAATTTCAAATGAAAATTACGAGTCGAAGACAAATCCTGGCTGTCCAATGGGATACGTATGGAGTAGCCGTGCGAGTGCTTTGTCAGCTAAAGTGTTTTAACGTTGCCTTACCATCCAGCCTCCGAGCACACCGATATTTTTGATCGTTCCCCTTGTCCTGACTCCCATCCTTAGAAATAACTCCTGTCTCTCTTAGTGCTCTTTTTACCCCGAGGATTTATGCGTTGAAACTTGAAATTATAGTTAAGACAGACATACTCTGACAGCGTGGAAGGATTAAATATATCAGGATGAGAAATACAGTATTAAGAAAATCTTCAGATGTAAAATTTATGTTTAATTCAATTTTAATAATGAATTAATACTTAATAACTGAAATTTTTTATATAAACATTTTTAATGTCTGACTGTTAATTTGTACGATTTTTTAAATTTGTTTCAGGAGATGAAAGTTAACTGGGCCACGTCTCCGGGAAACCAACCAAAGCAAGACACCAGCAGTGAGTACAAGATGATACAATAACTTTAACCCTCTGTTGCATGAATTTATATTACCAGTTGACGAAAATGTAAGTGGC
>SHCU01000865.1:8884-24324 GCA_004307685.1 Ceratina australensis | reverse complement strand
TTCCAAATCTGAATTGATTAAAGATGTTCCCCTACCGCAAACGTGTAACAAGACGTCGTGTCGTTTAGATCCGAAAAGAAATCATCGAAGACTCACCGGACGGACGGGTGGGACTTGAATTTTCCGTTCTCCTCGGGCAATCTCAGTTGGAGATAGTTGGCGAATGGTTGCGGTCGGGACGGTTTAATACATGAGAAAAGTTACCCGCTCTCTCGCCCGGGGTACGTCATAAGCGCAAATTGTACCGTATAAAAACGGATGTTCTCGAAGTTTACGCCTCAGAATTTCTCATCAGAATGTGTGCGGTAGCTTCTCCCCTTAGTTATCCATAAGGTGAGCCGGGTTCCAGCGGTTGTAGGTAAGCTCGTTCCTCTTCATACGGAAGACGGCGAAACTTTCTCTCGGCGCCGGGGACGCGATGTTTGTTTATTCACCTCGTAATTACCCCCTTCGCCGGAATCGCGTGAAACGTAACACCGTGAAAACATTTTCTAACGCGTCACCTTTTGTTCCCAAGAAATTCGTTTTACTCTTTAAACAGTATTATTCGGCCGTTTTATAAATTTTTGTTCGCGAGAATGACAACGGGTTTCGGGAAAGAATTTAATGGGAATCCCGGGGGATGAAAGCGAATGGGCTCGGGCGGGGGCCATTCTCGTTGATAATGAAACCTGCAAACGAGATTTACATAACAAAAAGCCTGACAAACGGCATCAGTGTTTAGAGTGTGCATAACTACACACGCATTGGATAGGGACATATATATACATATATGTATATATATATATATATATACATAAAGGGGGGAGGGGGTAAATCGATAACAATCTGTGACGTATAAACAGATGTCGCGTTCGCACATAAAACCTCGTTTTCCGGTGTGTTGTCAGTGAAAACAGTAATTAAGTGAGAATAGCAATCGTTTCGTCGATGTAGTTTCTAGAAATTGCTGCGGGATGCCGTGGGAACGGGCATTGTCGTTCGCTGGGCTTATTTTAATCGTCGAAAAGTTTCGCGGGTATTATTTCGAACCGGGCAAGGTTTTTGCGACGCGACGTCGTCGTCGTCGTCTCGCGTGCAACCCGGGGTAATTAATCCTAATGGGGCTGAATGTACACGCGAGAGGCACGAGGATCTAATTAGACGACAATGCCCGGAGTCGTTGGAAACGCGGAATTTCATGGAATCTATACGGGGTGGGGGGACGTAAGAAACTCCGGACGGAATTTAATGGAAACCTATAGACGGGTCAAGACGAGGTCTGGAAGGAATTTATGGATCCTCATTAACTTCCATGTACGTCTTCAGCATGTTTTCCTATTATTCATTATTCTCTGAGTAAAGATGCGCCTACGGGATACAATCGTGTCATACATGCTCCCTCGTTAGCATCTTACAACCTGTTCCATTATGATCCGACGCAATTCTTTGAGAAGTTATTGTATTATTATTATTTTCTTTCTTTTTTATTGTATTATTATTATTATTATTAATATTATTATATTTATTATTATTATTATTTATTATTATTTTCCTGGAGCACGCGGTCTGATATTCAGGAAATTATCAACTCAGTTCTGCCATTACATATAGGGTACATTGAGTATACCAGATATTTAATATAAAGTCCAACGTTAAGTACCATTTTACCATTTTCTATGTAAAATATCTTAATTCCCTTAAAAGGGAGATATACACTAACAAGAAGCGAAACACATACATATATTTGCCTTCTTACTAGGCGTTTAATCGTTATCGCCTTATTAGAGAGCCAGGGGTTTCAAGGTGTTCCTAGGATTAAAACTGATTTATTGCTCCTTAGTTATTTTGTAAGCTGCCTTGTGACAACGAGGATTAAGACTCGAGACACTTGACGGAAATTCAATTAGTATAACTGTTACAATAATTGTAGCATGGTACGTATAATATTCTAAATACTGAAGCGTTGTCATGTCTCAAGATTATCTGGGGCTTAACCTGTATCAGATCAGATTACGTCTTTTTACAATTGAATTCCTATGGCCCTTCGAATTAGTCTGGGGTACACGTAGCCTTATTAAACCACGTGTCCAGGTCCCGTCACGTACGTGCCATACTTCGTCCATCCCCCTGACCAATCTCTCTCATTGGTTTAGCGATATTCTTTGCCCTGGTACTAAGGCGGAACGAGAGATAGCTAGGTTCCTTCCAGATAGAAAGTCAATTTGGCGTGATTCGAGGTGAGTCACGCGCGCGGCGTTCATCTGGGCGGTTCCGGTGAAAACTTCCGGTCGACAGAGCCAGTTTGCCCGTTGGAACAGGGATACGATTTAATGTAAAGCCTCCCGGCGGCGCGCCGGCCCCTTCCTCCGCGCTCATGTATGCGGACACGTATCACGTGTGTACCGGGCAACATACCTCGTTCTCCGCGAGAACATTTAATTCGTTAAATTCACGTTGAATCTCCTAGTAACGTCCTTTATTTTTCTACCGCGTCGTTCTCGACGTTTTATTTACCGCCCCCCCCCCCACTACGGTTATTAAGAGGTAATGAATACACCTGGGTGTAACGCAGAATTATCTCATTTTCCGCTTCTTCCCGCGGGTTTGTAATTTAATTACGTGAACCAGTTTGATTATTTTGGCATTTTTTTTTAGAAATGGATAAGTGTCGATTCTTTTAGCAGGTTTAATAATGAGAAAAATCTGGGTCTGATTTAATATGAGATAACCTAACCTGATCTGGTTGATAAAAATCAGCGGTACGTTCAATTTGATAGAAGGTTATTCAAATTCGATTCAGGATCACCGCGTCGGCTGCCCCCGTTTGGCTATTAAAATCCAGCGAGGGTCCTTGAAGAAGCGCCGCGCCGGAAGCAGCGAGCGGGATACTCTTTTTGGAAATTGCGCCACTGGTATCTAGCCAAGCGCAGCCTCTTAATAATACATTTGCGTTGAATCGCTGCCAACCCGATAATTTCGGGCGCGGCGATAGTTCACGGGAAGATCTTCCCTCCCGGGGCCAAACGGCGGTTCGACGATTTTCGAAATTCTTCGTTTTCAACCGGGCGATAATGAAAAAAAAAGATCGAGGCCTAAGCGATTAGAAGGACGAAACGCCCCGACGGACATATGACCAACTTGGATTAATAACGATGTTTATTCGAAACAGAGACGCTGCAAGATTATAATGGTCGGCCCTAATACGGTTTAATGTCGATATGAAATCTCTTTTGTAATTTATGCAAATGTTGTGACCAAACCAAGGAGTATGATTTGAATTGTAGCAGTTTGAAAAATATTCTTTTACTACTTGGTATTATCATTCGTACCGGAGTTAGACGATAAGTAGAGGGTATCGGTACGAGCGTGAGGGTTGCGCCTTGTAATCGAACTTTTCTGCGAATTGAAATTCGTCAGGGGAAACAGGAGGTTTCAATTTCGGTGAACAAGAGCAGAATCCAAAGAGACCCGGTTCCTCTTTAGGATCTCTCGTCGTACCAATCACGTATCGCGGTGACTATATTAACCGCTGCGGTTCTCTTTCATATTTTATTATCTAGAATCACTTGCCAACACGTGTCTACAAAATTAGGTTATTAAATAGATGACACGTGAAAAAAAAATTCGTGAAAATCGTGACAAGAGACTAGTACTGGTTCGTTTACGAGAGTGAACGTGTCGTCGGACGCACAGCTTCCTTGCGTCGGGCACCTGGTTCAACTGTATCTCCCCCTTCGCTTAGTAGACGCGCGCCGATTTTCATTTCGTGCGCCGTGCACTGTGAAAATACTAGGCGCGGTTTCTGCGGCGCGACGCCACGCGTCCCTCCTATATCATCGTTTAAAATAATATTGCGTCCAAAGGGGCATTCGCCGCTCTCATATCCGCCGCGACAAATCACCCCTCGGTCTACCGCCACCCTGCCACGTTCACGTTCCACTAACTAACAATCCTGGGAAAAACCAGACACGACGCGACACCGAGTCATCTTTATTTTTATTAAATTTTATATTAAAACATTCTATTAAATCGAATGAAAAGTCGCGTTTGATAATTTTCAGAAAATTTCATTTCCCCTAATTTTTAATCCTCTCCAATTTACATTTTCTTCATTTGATTAAAAATCATTTCTTATCGTTTGAAAATAAAGAAGATCGAAGAAGGACGAGGGAAATAAGGGACGGAAGCGTTGGAACGGGGGGGAACGCGGTTTCAGAATGCGACAGAGGCATGTAATTCCAATTCCACGCACTAATCAGGCGCGACGAGTAATTGCTTTAATCCTGTCGATAATTTGTTCGAATAATTAGTTCGAGTGTTGCGGAGGGCTGGTACCAAATCGATCGACTTTTCACGACCCCATGCAACCGACGTTCGTCAATGATAGTTCTTCGTCAATGTCCACCAGTTTTCATATTTCCCACGCCTCTGGCGTACCACCAAATTATTATGGAATTTTCATTTAATTCATAATCTATTATCAGCTTTTGCATTTGGATAAAAATTTTCTGGCCTCGCCAGTATTGTCATAAGTTGATTTCTTACGAGAGACCTTAATAATATAAAAATTAACCCTTTGCACTCGATAGGTGACTCACTTAATAAAATAAACTATGTGTCATTGATTAAATTAAATCAAATTAAAATTCATGTTGATAATTTCTATTAATATCAAAATTGTCGATCATAAAAATGTGCAATAATTTTACATAACATATTATAATTCGGTAAATATTGTGGGAAAAATTTCTCGAGTGCAAACGGTTAAAATTGAACGGCAGAACTATAATCCGATTTGAAATAGCGCTCGAATAGACGAGCCAGCGTATCGAAACATAATCGAGTATAATTTGATGTAGGGGCCGTGGAAGCCGCACGGGGAGTAAATTATGCCGGGCAAATAAGGAAGCCGTTCTACACACATCTATAAATTGTATCCACGGCAATGCACGTCGTTCTCAGATATGATATAACTCCGACCTTCTGATTTCCGAGTTAAATCGTAAGCTCGTACATCATAGTCGCATTCCGTCTCCCCGTTACGTCTATTCTACTCGGAAGGGTAGTTGTTCCCCGGGCCGATAATTCTCCCGCTGACAGCGATTAACGAAGTTGCGCTTGAAATCCTTTTCCCTTCGAGGAACACGAATCACGATCGTATCTATACAACGTTATTTACGCCGCGCGCGCGCGCTCGCGAACTAATATTAACTTACTATAAATCCTTGGCGTCGAACAAAGACGCGACGGAAGTTAGCCTAAAAGGCTGCCGGAATTTTCATATTAATTTACGAAACACTTTTCTTGCATAAAGCGTGGCGTGTCGCTTGTGTCTATAATATGCACAATGTATGTAGTAATTAACACTAGAAATACTGAAACTTAGTATATATCTATATTGCCCAAAAGCAGTCGAAATGACTTCATTGCGAAATGATAACTAAGGTGTAAAGAAATTTATTTAAAATTAATTTTGATATTTTTGTTGAGACACGAGATTGTGTGTATGTGTATATATGGATATTAACATGCGTCTGCCTGTCTGCATGATGTTATATTGATTTACGAATAGTTGCTTTGCAACGATAATCATTTTAATTATTTAATTTTCTTATATTATTTATAGTTATTAAACAGGTTAGTAGTAGATATTAACACTATGACGTCCGGTGGCTTGACGTTGTGCCATGCAGTAAATGAATAGATGAACATGTAATACAAAGAAATGATGTACTCTTATTTGCATATGTATATCCTCACGATTTCGAGAAAATAGAGAGACAGGATTGAGACATGGGAATTGATAATAAGATTAGTAAACAAGAACCAGGGAAAACCGCCGGTGGATAAGCGAAATTATGTAAGTCAGTTCTACCGGCGTGACACGAAAAAATCTAGATTAGATGTGCGGCATGGTATTAACAATAAAAAAAATTTCTAAAGAATTGTATCATTATATACGTAATTCTTTTTCTAATTGGATCTAAAAACATAGTCAAAATGACTTCCTCGGGCAATCTAGCGTTAAATTAATATTAACACTTTGACGGCCGAAGTCACGAATACGTGAGTTCACGAGCAAAATTCAAATCAGAAGAAAGTAAAGATAGGAAGTGGACGGATACATTGATGAGATGAAAAAGTTTCGCACTTTAATAACTCCGATGGGATTAGTAAAAATGTCAGAGAACAGGTGGACACTGGTCAATAGGTCCATTAATCTGCAGGCCAATTTTGAAAAAGACATGCCGACAAATTTGGGGATACTGGCGTTTCGACGATAACGAAAAATGTCAAGACCGATTGGACAAGATTAAACCCATCACAGACCATTTCCAACATAAATTTCGAGTCATCAATGAACCAACAAAAGAATTATCATTAGATGAAGCCTGCCAATTTGTCGCAAAGCTGACAAAACGAGCCGGGGGCAAGATCAACTCTTCTTCCGAAACGTGTGGCCGTCGAAGCGTTAATTATAAATAATCTAATTATTTGTTCGTATAATTTAATGAAATAATCAGGTTCATGAATTACCTCGGATAATTATTTGTCGACGTCCGCGGTAAGTCTGTCGTGTCTATTTAAGGGTAACAAGAAGAAATTCAGCAAGGTAGCTTTTTGTCAAGACTGATAAGGCGAGGCGGAAGATTGGTCGGCGGATCGGTTAACCAGAAGGAAGTTACGTTTTATTTACGCGCAATTACGCCCGGAGGGATAAAAAGGGAAACGAGAAACACAGAGAGAGACGGACAGACCGGGAAGGGGGGGGACTAATCGTCCGCTGTGCAGTTGGACCGTAATTTTTTCCTCGACCACCGGAACCCATATTTGAGCAGTAGCTACAAGTCACCCATCGCGCATTTTTTTTGCTCCCCACCCTTTGCGAGGTTTACGCGCGGTGGTGGGAGAAACCATTAGCCGCCCTCGGGCGTCCATTTCACGTGAAGTTAATCGAAAAGTATCGACCGCCGTGGTAAAAATGAAAAAAAAAGGAAGGCGAACTATTCTTTTAATGGATTCGCCGTGTCTACACGTCTGGAAATTAATAACTCCGCCGCGATATAATATGAGGGAGGCGCGGGGCTAAATTTTTAATACATGCGGTTGTTAACGTCGTTACACGACCGCCGACGCTGAAATATGAATTAACACGTCTGCCATTTAATATTCATGCGGCGGGCCTTTGTCGTTTACTTACGATTTTTTCGCGCAATTAATCTTACGTATCAATTTTTTTTTACGCCGCCCTATTTAACCACTCGAATAATGCATAGACTCTTTTTACCTCGTCGAATCAAGTATTCAACTGTTTCGCTACCTGCGACTGAGTACTAACGCCGTAACGCCCGTAGGATATAATATTAAGGTGGCCGACTCAATTTTTTGCTAATTTCTAGTCGAACGTGGGATACAACATTTTCGCCGATTTCATTTAAAACCGAATGTTTCTATTTATAAATCACGTAGATATCAGCTTAATGCACCTACGTGTTTTTCACCTTCCCTGAAATTACTATGTACGTACAGGTAGTATACATCACGTAGGGCAGCACATGCGTCAGGTATGTATAAGTCATGGTTAATGTACCGTGTGAGCATTATCCCTATACATGTATTATTCCTGGGCGCATAGTGGCACCAGATAAACTAGTGCTCATGGGTATTTATATAGTAATAAATGTCAAGTGAATTTTAACGCGTTGCGATATCAGCGGAATCTGTTCCGCGTCCACTGCGGCGATCGCATAAAATTGTTAAATTATCTGCGAAATTGGTGATCAGACGATACGCTTCAACCATGTAATTAAATGTAGTAAAAAAAAGAATGCTCCAGCAAATATAGGCGTGACCCTACTACCTCCTCCCACGCTTTTTAAAGTAATTAAAAAATTTTTCATGCACGACGGAAAGAGTGGTACGTTTTTAATTGTAATTTACGTTGTATAAAAAAATATTTTAAACACCTTTCAAGAGGACCTGCGTGCATCGTTGTTGAACGAGTCGCAGATGATCGGATATCGACACCTCGTAGTGGCCAACGCAGAAGTCACCGTTTCCTACCGCAGGTACGCTAATAGATGCAACCTCGTTGCAGTCACGTCATTCGAAAATTAATTACAGTTCGTTGGGAGGGTGGGGGTGGTTTCTCGCAAAGAACAAGGACTGAATAATTAAGGTAACCGTTGCATCGCGCCCCGAGCTAATTATAAGCCCCCTCCTTTTCTATTCGCCTGATTAGCATATTCGTTAATTATCGGGCCTACCTAATGCTGTGTACATACTTGATACCGTGAGTTTGCGTGCGCTAATACCTGCGTGAACGTGCGTGTCGCCGACCGGGTAATATGTGTACGTACCCGGCCTGCAATCTCCGACCGGAACTACTGCATACATTTTCCCCTTGTGTCTATCAGTATCACATTTGCGAAACGAATAACGTTTTTTAACCCGTTCCCGTACTTTAGCGAGTCTGATTCGCGATGAAGATTTTCGCCCGAATATGAATATCGCGAGTCGGAATCGCGACGAGATGGCCGAAACTTGGGAGAAACATTGGGTCTGTTTAGTGCGCGTCGATGCCTATCGCTTGGGTCCGAGTTTCGTCGAGCTAAATGCCGCAGGAAGGGATTAATCGCTGAAACGAAGAGCCTAAGCAGAGTACAACCGAGCCTTTCCTATTCACCTGGGTGCCTCACTAGAATGAGCATATTTTAATCACTGAGGAGGGAATATAATTGATCGTTTATTACATGATAGATGAGACTATACATGAGATACTATAGATGAGATACTGTGAGATACTATAGAGACTATAGATGGGACTATGAGACTTACAGAATATAAGATGAAAAAATAATCTGACAGCACGTGTCAACGAGATAACAAATAGAGGAAAGAACGGAAGCGCTATTCTATCAACTCTATTTAACACCCTTAATTGGTCCATTAGAGGAAAAGCTCCCAAGCAACCATTAAGTGTCGTTTAACTATTGTTTCGGTTAACACGTGGAATCAAGGTACTCGTTAAGTTAAGCTGATTGAGGAACAGGGAACGCGACACGGTCCACGCGAAGAGGTACACCGGATCGGGGTAAAGAGAGACACAATTGGTAGCAAGTTTACGCGTATTCGAGCGTGGCGTGTCGAGTAGCGCACGCAATACCCACGTTACACGCGGCCCCCGTACCTCCCCCCGCTCCTGTCCCGTATCCGCAAAGCGGAAATAGCTACTGGCGAACTCCTGTAATCCCCTTTCGGTCGCGCTTACAAGCGCGAACTTTCGAAAGTTCCAATCGTGAAATCGGCTCCGCCGCTACAGGTTGCGTTTCAACGGCTCTGAAAGCCACGGGGAAATCGCGTCACCTCTCGAACACTCGAAACTCCTCAAACGAGACTCGAAAACCCATTTACCCTCAGCCGGGCGGGAGGGAAAAAACAGCATGCAGGGATTTTCTTCGAAATTCTCTCGGCCAAAATTGAAAAATATACGTGTAACATACGTACACGTCGCGTTACGTTGAATCAGCAAATTTATATCGGAATTCATTTGAAAATAAAATTGCTATTATTCCGGCGAATTTGAACGCGACGATAATTACTATCTGTTCGCCGTTCGCCACAGCGGCAATAAGGAACGATTTTTCGTCCGAGTAAATTATCGACCCCGCGGCATGGAAAGAACGTCATTAGAACCATTTGGGACACAATTAATTATCTTCCCATGCGGGAATACCGGCAACAAACGTTCAATAATAATGTTAACTAAACAGATAAGTTTAATTGGCTACGGTACAAACGATTCCCTCGTTAATATTTATAACCCCCGATAAAGAAGTGCTCGTTCCCGTATCGAGGGATCAGAAAGGCACTACCGTGGAGGACCGTCGCTAATACATTCCGTACGATTAAACGAGCGTATCTGCGTAGAAAAGATTTAACATTTAAATGTATGCATTGGGTTGCCGCGGGAAAGGCGCTCGGCGGAAAGTAGTATTTTAGTTGAGACCGGCGCGCCACTAGTTGCTAAGTGCAAATAGTCAGCCGCGGGCGGCCCCAGACTTATTTCACGGTAGAACGAGCCCCGGTATACTTCGGGGGACACCTGCCTGGGAATTCCATATTCAGATCCGTCGGAATCTCTTCCGGCCCCTAGCGTTGTCAACCGTCGACGCGCGGTTCTAATTAATACAAATCGTGTCTCCGGCTCGGACCTAATTAAACTGTTCAGTTATTCCATAAATAGTTGTTCGATTCGTTTCGCCGAGCCGCGAGTTTACCTGTACTACTGGCCGCGCGGCGCCTGTACCACCGCAACCCGCGACGACCGCTCAGTTGAATTTTACAGTTTCCGTATCATGTATGAATTATTTTTTTAATACCTAATCATCGTGTTAAATCTGGCCGCAATTGGCCCGTGTAGTCAGTAATAAAATTCGCTTTGCCAGCAGGCAACGGTGAATGATCGAGAGCACTTGGTAGAGAGCTCCGGGGGCGGTTCAATCAACCGTTCCGGTTGTCTCAGGGTTGTAATTGATTCACGGAACAAGCAGATGATACAGGGAACAAAGGGGAAACTAATCGATCACACCGGGCAGACATTTAATCCACATTTTCGAGGTACGCGACAGCCCCACCGCTCGTTTCTCATCGCTGTTTTGCGGACGAGATAGCAAAAAGTTTATAGCCCAGCGCTAAAACAGTGTGTGCCCGCCCGCGGTGTTCGGCTTTTAACGTGGATTTATTCCCGGCAATACTGTAAATAACTTCACGTATTAATCCTGCTCATACGATTTTTGCCCGATCTCCGTTTCGATTAACCCCGCTGTTTAAAATCGTCGGAGTTTTCCGTGAATTAGCTTTCTCCGGTGATTCGATGCTAAATATATGCCTGATGAAGGGAAATTGATATCGAGCCGTGAACGACGGCGGACAGGTGTCGAGCCGGTGAAACGAGAGGAACAGTCGTGGAAACTTTTCACTACGGCTGATCTTGCGGCTCGATACGACCAATGTACATGTACTTTTCCTGGCGAGCTGCCGTTAGCCTCTCGGACGACGGAGCGTGGGACGTTAAACGGAACCATTACCCCCGGAGCCGCGCGCCGTTATTGCTCATTTATCGGCGGAACTATTGGGCATAGGCTCGCCGCGACACGATACACCCCTCACGCCTTCCGTTTCCGAACCACCGTCGAGAACATCTTTCTTTGTCCCACTTCCACTTACTCGAATACCAGCCCCGATAATTGTCTAATTGCGTGACACCCATTTCGTTCGTACCTCACAACCGCTTCGTTGATCACGATAGGGAGAAAAGTATGTTGTTGGCTCTGTAGTGGTTCGGTTAGAATCTGTTGTTGCAGGGAATTAAGGACTTCTTTGAATATTCAAGGCATCGAACAATTCTTTAAGGAGTTATGGAATTCGAGACTTTATTAAGGATCGAGGGTACTTTTTCAGGGAATTGGGGTCTTTCTTAAGGGTTTGAACAGATCCTTCAGATGGTCGGGGACTTTTGTAAGGATTTTTCAAGGACCTAGGGCCTTGAATCCTTGGGGAACTATTTCAGTGAAGTGCAGACTATGTCCGGGAGCTCGAAGCCCTGAGGTTCAGGAAATGTCAGTATATTTGGAAACCATAGAGGTTCGAATTAAAATCTCTCGCGGTGTCCAACGAAAATAATCGTCCATCCGAAGAAACGCGAGCGCCGTTCATAGGACCGGAATAATACGACTCTCTGTTTACCAGATGAGCGTCGCCAGTTATAAATCATAGAACAGGACGGGCTGCGCGCCGGTAGACACGGGATGGGATCGGGGACAGGGTTACGGGTAAGGAGAAGAAGAGGAATGTTCGCAGGGCGACGCAGGTCTGTTGGGAAATAAGGAGGCAAAGTTAAGCTCTCATATCCTTCTCCATCTCCTCTTGCGTCTCTTACCCCTCGGCAAATAGCTATGTAACCCTTACTATGTCCCATCCCTATCGCGCCGGCGTTACATCCGTTCCGGACTGACGTGACGAACCCTGACTGACTCTCGAGAGCCAAAGTAACCCGTCGTTTATCCATTCGAGATCGTTCCACGTATTCTATTCCTCCTTCTGTTTATAGTCCTCGTTCCAAAAAATCGAACAGCTCCTAGGACTTTATAGATGATTCATATACTCATTTCTATCTCTGCCAATCTATAGATCTCTACTGTACACATGTGCCTGACTGGTATTAGACGATTGTGTAATATTCTATCGCTGCCCGATAAATTAATTGATAATTAATTACTGAATATTTCTCGAGTTTATCCCGTCGGGCAATGATAAATCGTGATATTAGCCAATCTGTTGGAAAATCCCTGGTTAACAGGATACGTCGAGTACGAAATTATATCCGAGTGATATCAGTCGTCTCGCGAATCCCCAATAAAAATCGTGATATAGCGCCCGGCTGCACACGCGTCTTCATGTCAACGGGGGGATATGTGTGCCTCGCCACAAAACGCAGTAGCATCGCCGCAATGCGCCGAACGGTTTCCATTCTTCGGAATCTTATTTAGAGACGCGGTTCCTCCCGCAATATCTCGCGGCGCAATAATTCGGCCCGCTCCGCACGGGATTTAATACGCCGGATGCCTCGAAATTGCATGACACGTCGTCGTGTTCAACAACGCTCTTTATCGTGTCATAGAATATTTGCATTGTACACGTTGATCCGATTGACGAAAGCATCGACTGTTCCTACGGGCAGGAGAAGAGCGGATCCATGAAGATAAGTTTCAAATTGATAAGAAATTCATATAGAAATATATTATAATATATATATTTATAGAAATATAATGATTGTGTTTATAAAAAATTAAATTATTTTAGATGAATTTATAAGGGTTAATAAATTCCTACCCGTCTTTCTCGGGCACACTGTACAAATGATTTTCGAGATGAACGTCGCGGTTAGGTACGGTAGACAGGCGTAGGGTTTTAAAGGAGAATTTAATATCAAAGTAACCAGATCTGACTTCGTCGCGGATCGGTTTACAGCCTTTTGATAACGGGACACCGCGAAACTATTGCACACCCCGGCTGCCGTGCCCCGGCGCCTAGCGGTGCCAGTACATACGCGCCCGCTTCAAACGGAGGTAAAATCAATCGTGCGGACATTCGAAATTAACAAACATCGACCATTTAATCAATCGCACTTACAATCTCTGAATTACAGAAGGGTGAACATTTTAACACTAGAAAGACTGAAACTTAATATATACTTATATTGCCCAAAAGTAGTCAAAATGACTTCATAGTGAAAGAATAACTAAGGCGTACAGAAATTTATTTAAACTTAATTTTTAATATTTTCTTATATTATTTACAGTTATTAAACAGGCTATTAGTAAATATTAACAATAACAAACATTTCTAAGGAACTGCTTAATTCTCTTTCCAATTGAAACTAAAAAGCAGTCAAAATGACTTCCTTCGGCAATCTAGTGTTAAATACGATCGATCCTAGGTGTTAACCAGAAATTCTCGTGGCATCGAGTCCCGTACTCTATAGTCTCGCGGCAGCGTAAACACCCGCTGGCCAGTCGCTGCCCGGAACGTTGGACGCGGGCCTTTCGTGAAAAATTACAAACGTCGATATTTTTCACGTTACGCCATCACTCCTGGCCATGTTTATTTCCGCGTGGCCTCCTCCTACGTTCGTATTGATTTTAATACCGACCGAACTGTCCATCCGAAAGGAAAATTTGTCCGAGAAAAAAAAAATTAACGCCCGGCAATCTTTCTCTTCCCTGCGATTAATTTCGACAGTTCGCCGTATTTACATGTTATTTGCCGCGCGGAAATATTTCCGAGACGGATCGTGCTCCGCAGCCGGTGTTATTTCTCATTTTGTCCCCCGCATGCGAATCAAGCGGTTTGACCTCGGACACGTGCGCGGTAGAATTTTCGGAAATTGTCGCCGGAGAAAAAGGAGCACGTACGGGGCGAGCTTTAATGGCCGCAGCCGGGGGTGGGAAATGGTCTTTTTGCGGGAACGTTTCCCAGGGGCGGCCGGCAGATATGAGTCAGATAAATCTGGAACGGCAGTGTTTAACGCACGCGGCAAGGATGAATCGCCGCGGCACGTTCCTGCGGCACGTACGAAAACCATTACCGAGCTTATAGGTACGAAACATTATTATACAAATATAGAAAATCGAGCGATATTTCATATTCGCGCTAATTTTATAAACAAACCGGTTTCGTTAATAATAGGACCTTGAATAAGTTCTCGCTGAATTTTCCAAAAATGGTAGTAGCGGTACACCGTGCATGGAATTTCGAATAGTAACGCACATTCAAGGAATCACTGTATCTACCTCTGCTACGAGCGTTCAGAATTCGGCAGTCAGTACTGAAACGCAGATTTCACCGTCTCGGAATAAAAAAATCTGTTAATTAAGTGTTGTGCTTAATTCCGTCTGCCGGAATCCAATAAAGTAATTGTTTATTAGATCTGAAAATGTCAATTTTTGTGCCGAATAAAGAGAATTTGATTGCGCCACTTTATTCAAAAGAAATCTGCAGCTGAAGCACATAGAATTCTTTTTGAGACCTACGGTGACAATGCTCTGTCGTATACGACATGTAGAGACTGGTTTCGACGCTTCAAAAATGAGGATAAGGAACGTTCTGGTACCAACAAAATTTGAAGACAAAGAATTAGAGGAATTACTCGATCAAGACCGACGTCAGACGCTAGCAAAGCTTGGAGAAACATTACAAGGAGGTGAGTCAACAGTTTCAAAACGTTTAAAAGTGTTAGGAGTGATCCAGAAGCAAGAAAATTGGATGTCGTATGAGTTGAAGCCGAGAGAAATTTTGTACAAAAACAGCGAGAGCTTATTCAAGGTCCTAATGAATAAATAAAATAATGTATGGACGGTGATCATGCTCTACTGCCGTACCGGGTGACTCGCGAGCGTAACGGCAAATTGAAAAACCGGTAGAGTAATTCGCGTATGGTTTCATTTCGATCCACCCGCGGCGATAACCGAGTGTAAATGAATCACGATCCGTTCGCATGAGGGTAAAAGTAGATTACGTCGTAATTTGGCGAAGTTCTACCGCGTCGTTCGAACCGTTCCGTTTCCGTGCTAACTCGTACTAGAATTCGAGCCCGTCCATTAATCCCGGCCCCTAAAAATAATGATAGCGTGGCCCCGAACGCTCCTACCCTCTAGCCGGGAATTCCGAAAGCGAAATGTTAAAAGGCCTGGAGGAGCGGGCCGGACCCGTACGAAAAACACGTAGGTGAGACCCGGGGGGGCTAAGAGGCACGCTCGCCGCATTACTTTGTACAAATAACGCACGCCGGTGTAATTTGCGAAATTCCTGTTATTTTACATTTTAAACTAGAAAATAAAACGGCCTGGTTGGCGGCCGCTTATCCGTCCGGCGCGATCTCTCGATGCTATCGCCTC
>SHCU01000864.1:26943-38396 GCA_004307685.1 Ceratina australensis | reverse complement strand
TAATGTATAACAATATATACAACATATAGTAGTATATACAGAAAATTCATAATAATATGATAAATAAATATAATATGTATCCGTATATAAAATATAATATATATAATAATGAGCAAAATATAATATAAAATAATATATAATATACATGAAATGAAATATGTATCGGTATATAAAATATAATATAAAATAATGTACAAAATGTGATATACAATAATATACAAAATATAATAATATGTGCAAACAAACGTGTAACGTACAATAATACAATGTACAAAAATACAAGTATAATATAAAATACAGCTAATTGAATTTCGGAGATCTCGGTGATATCTGGCGTGTCCGAATCGCCGAGATTGTCGAACAGTTTACGAGGCTCCCATAGCTGGCTCATCGAACGGGTGTACGATCGGACTCCTTTATCCCCGCGGACGATTGCCCGCAGCTGTCGCGGCTAAGGCGTGCACGTAGACGTGTACACGAGAAATGGCCCCTCGGATTCGTCGATTCAGCTGTGACTGCTGCTCGGCCGTGCCATCGACACGTCGTCGATGCCTCGAAACAGCCGATAAATCCGGGCGTAAAAAGGAAACTCGAATTTTACCCTCGTCGCTCTGTTACCCCCGGTTTACTGTTTCCAGAATCACGGCACACTCGAGACGTAGGAAACTTTTTACCAATTTGATTATTAATCGAGTCTCCGGGAGAATGCAATTAATTTGACGAAGTCATTTTATTTATTTTTGATGGGACGAACTAGTTTCTCTGGGAAATTGGAATGGAATCAGGGCAGAGGGTTGGGACGTGTTAACAAGGAAAACTGGCCAATTGGGAAACTTCTTAACCAAACGGTGGCTCGTTCATTATTCAGCGGGGCCGAGTTTCTTTGATGGCTGTTAACGGCCGGCGGCCCGGGGTCCGCGCGCACGGTTTCACCTATGAAATCCTAGCGGTTCAACAACCACAGTTGCGAGAGTTGAAACTTCAATCTCGTCTCCCGGGCTCCAGTTTCGCCCGACATTTTCCACAAACTATCCCGGCTTCAACTTCAGATTCTACTACCCGGCTTATCTTTGTTAATATACGCCCGTTCAACCCGCGGTTCACGTATATTCCCAAGATTATCCCTCTCAACTCGTTCGTCCCGTTTCACGAATATTTCCTCCCGGTTTCCATCCTATTTTTCATTCGTTTCTTCGAATCTCGTGTATCATACTCGTCGCGAGAGTCCATACTCGTTTTTCGAATCGAACACTAGCTCCCAAGCATCTGATTCAATTCTACCTGAAAAATTGAATCGAATAAACAATAACAATTCTTAACATCAAACTGCCGTTCGTACTCGATTTAAGATGGGATTATAGAAGTGATTAACGAACAAGTGAGAAACAGTTGAATCGAATTTAATTCGGAATTATGTCTGCGAGAATTTTCGCGCTCCGTCAGCTGTACGAGGAGGAAATCCCATAATCGTGCACGAGTTCACGGGCTCGTAATGCACTTTTAGCGGTTCGATACCGTAGGGAGGAGACGTTGGACCCATTAGAATTGGCAAACGTACAACGGAAGAAGAAAAGGACGTGCCCCTGTCTATGTGTCCGTGTGCGCGCGCGCTCGATTCCTCCTCCTTCTATCTAAACTGCTTCGGAAGACAGCGCGCGGCAGTTAACCGGCGAAATTGCAAATCGAAACGTTTTACGCGGGCAATGAAAGGAGCCGAGGTCCGCCAGTTCGATTACGGGTCTCACCGTAAAACGTCGCGCTGGGATATATACCCGTGTTGGTACAGAGTGTTGCGAGCTGCACTCAAATAGTCCGTTCGTTCGTCGAACATTTTTAGGAACAACCGCGTCGATCATCGGACGAAATTTCCCGAAGATTTAACCTAACCTCGAAATTGCTCGGTCGAGCTCTCTGTCATCGAGATTCCTCGGTGGCTGTTATTATTGATCAAAGGAGCTTGCGAAATACCTGCGATGATCACCTGAGCCTTCGTGACGCGTCAAAGGGGATGCTACAGTCGGGTTGAACCGGGCTCAATTCAAAGAAATACTTACCGTCACGAGAGAGCATATCCGCTTGAAAATTAGTGTTCCATTCGAGAAACGAGTATGGACTCTCGCGACGAATATGATATATGGGATTTGACTCGAAGAAATGAATAAAAGACCGGTACAACGGTCTCAATGTAATTGTAATTCTTGGATTCAACTTTTCAAGTAGAATTGAATGAAATAGAAACTTTAATCGAAGCAATATGATTAATCTGATCATATTTTCTATAGAGAACTCGTTCCAAATCGAGTCCAAACGACATTTGAATAAAAAAATTCTTTCGATTCAATTTTTCAAGTAGAATTGAAGATAAAAAATTCAATCCAAGAGAGCCAACAGAGCCAGTCATAATTCCCATAGAAAATTTATTCTGAAATCCAGTCGAAACTATATTCGCTCGAATACTAAACTCATTATTAAAACTCTCGTTACTATTTCGTTATAATTGAATTTCCCCCATGTAACGAGATAAAAAATTTAATTGAATAGAACGAACAGACGATAATTTTCACGTAAAGCCTGAGTACCGTCGCGAATGACCCAGTGACACGATCAGCAGTTGCCGGATAACCGAATGATAAAACGGTGGTAGCAATTTTATCCGTAATTGCGATTGTCACCGCAGCCCCAGTGCTGCCCAGGTCGGAGTCTAGGGTTTGGAATTCCCTGGCTCTTTTTCCGTCGTCTCCCGTTTCTTACGTGATCTCTTAAATTTCGGACGCGGAATTGCGGAGAGCACGACGCCAGACAAATGGCGTTCTTACAAAAACTCGGTAGTTCCGCGCCGCTGCCGGCTGGGCCATTACGATTTAAATTAGTTTCCCCGCGGCCTGGGCTAAGGGAGAGAATGATAATAGAGGGTTGGGAAAATAAAACGGGCGGACGGGGGGAGAAAAAAGCCGGGAGACAGGAGACGACCGTAGGTATTCAAAAGGTCTTTCGCCGTGAATATCAACCGGTGGATGTACGCCGGCCAGATATTTATCGAGCAACCGGAATAATAACGGTTTTACTCATCCCTAGCTGCGCGGTTACCGCCACGGATTTTCATGCGAATTCGTGGACATTCGGAATGAAATATAATATATATAGATATATATAGAATAGATATTTAATTATTATAACATATATAGATATATATAGAATAGATATTTAGAATATATAATATACATGGATTTTTATGTTAGATATAACATAAAACAAGGAATTTATGTTCTATTTAATAAAATTTAATAATAAAAATGTAAGCAGTAGTGGAAATTAGTGTAATGAAAGATATTTTCATAGAGAGAATCGTTAGAATTGGAATCCACATTCATATTTCCCGCCTGTTTTATATTGCGTGCCAAGGTGCAGGTTAGAACTGTTTTTATTTCGAAAATTATGTTAGAAGCTAGCAGCATTAATGCCAAATGAGGCATAGACTTATTACTACTTTTGAATATTGTCCCAATAGGGGACTCGCGCATAAGCAGTTCAGGATAATTGTCCGAAGCTGTACAAAGAAGGAAGCATCAAAGCAACCAGGACGATCCAGAATATAGATAATGAATATCTTATATTCCAACAAGAATTTATTCAAAAAAAATGAAACTTAAGTAAGACAGTAAGACAGTAGCGAATAAACGAAGAAGTGTTTACAGGCTGAAGGCTTGAGACCAAGTCACAGATATTCAATTAACGATTAAACAGGTTCAAATGATTATCGTTGCAAAGCAACTATTCATAAATCAATATAACATCATGCAGGCAGGCAGATACGTGTTAACACTATTCCTACCAGGACCGGTCAAATGACCGTTTTTAAATGGTAGGAATAATGTTAAACACTAGGAATCGTGTTAATACCCATACATACACATACATTCCTCAACGCTTCTTTTACAATGAATTTTACAAATTGTAATTTTAACTGAAGAATAACAAACGGCAAAAACTATTGGATACACCTGAATAATAAAAAATCACGAATTGCTATTTAATTATTATTAAGACTACTATTATCATTATATTATTATTATTAAACACTAATTGCTATTTAAGGCTGAACGCATATGTCATCGGAGAATTTTGTCGATGAATAAGCGTTCAGTCGGAACGTCCGTCGAATTTCCAGCGTTGGCCCACGATGCTCACTTGACAAATTCATCCGGACGCGAATATATCCGCCGTTTGCTAGTTTCCGCACGTAAGCGAAACGTCAGCTCCTTGTTCGTTGGGCGTCCGCCACCTGTCCCGACCTAACCTACCCCGTCCCCGTGCCGGTTTTCTTTCACACTCTCTGTTTCTCACGACGAAATCTTCGCCCTCTGCAACGGCGGACACTTTGTCGTCGTAAGCGGGTTGCGACTCCTCTGATGAGAGCCGCGCAGCCAACCGCCCAGCCAACTCCTCGGCCTAGACGTTATCCGTGTTGACGGAATCGCAAACGTTTCACAATTGTTGCCACTCGACGCGAACGCTGCAGCTCACGGCCGAAACCGAGACCGTTGGATTATTTATGAGCTGTCTATCTTAGCTTTAAACCTCTTTTTCTTCGAGATTAGCGACTTGCTAATGCACCGTCTTACTTAAGGGATGTACCTTAAGTTTATTAAGTACTTTTGTACTTTTGTACTTTTGTACTTTTTAGAATATAGGTTATTTGTTTTCTGCATTCTGGATTGTCCTGGTTGCTTTGATGCTTTCTTAACCTGATAGGCTTCTTTTATTGTACTTGGATCTTTTGCCATTCTTCTTTCGTATTCGTTCACTTTTTACTTCTGCTTCGTATAGATAGCTTCGATTAGATAGATAGGCTTACTTCATTGTACTTGTATCTTTTGCCATTCTTCTTTCGTATTCGTTCAATGACACCCTTTTTACTTCTGCTGACTTAAATTTTTCTTCGAGGTTAGAATCTTGCTAATGTACTGTCTTATTTAATGGACGTACTTAATTCTTTTTAGAATATAGAGTATTTATTATCTGTATTCCGGATTGTCTTCGCTGCTCTGATGCTTCCTTCATTGTACTTGTATCTTTTGCCATTCTTCTTTCGTATTCGTTCAATGACACCCTTTTTACTTCTGCTGACTTAAATTTTTCTTCGAGGTTAGAATCTTGCTAATGTACTGTCTTATTTAATGGACGTACTTAATTCTTTTTAGAATATAGAGTATTTATTATCTGTATTCCGGATTGTCTTCGCTGCTCTGATGCTTCCTTTATTGTACTTGTATCTTTTGCCATTCTTCTTTCGTATTCGTTCAATGACACCCTTTTTACTTCTGCTGACTTAAATTTTTGTTCGAGGTTAGAGTCTTGCTAATGTACTGTCTTACTTAAGGGACGTACTTAAGTTTAATTCTTTTTAGAATATAGAGTATTTATTATCTGTATTCCGGATTGTCTTCGCTGCTCTGATGCTTCCTTTATTGTACTTGTATCTTTTGCCATTCTTCTTTCGTATTCGTTCAATGACACCCTTTTTACTTCTGCTGACTTAAATTTTTGTTCGAGGTTAGAGTCTTGCTAATGTACTGTCTTACTTAAGGGACGTACTTAAGTTTAATTCTTTTTAGAATATAGAGTATTTATTATCTGTATTCCGGATTGTCTTCGCTGCTCTGATGCTTCCTTTATTGTACTTGTATCTTTTGCCATTCTTCTTTCGTATTCGTTCAATGACACCCTTTTTACTTCTGCTGACTTAAATTTTTGTTCGAGGTTAGAGTCTTGCTAATGTACTGTCTTACTTAAGGGACGTACTTAAGTTTAATTCTTTTTAGAATATAGAGTATTTATTATCTGTATTCCGGATTGTCTTCGCTGCTCTGATGCTTTCTTTATTATACTTGTATCTTTTGCCATTCTTCTTTCGTATTCGTTCAATGACACCCTTTTTACTTCTGCTGACTTAAATTTTTCTTCGAGGTTAGAGTCTTGCTAATGTACTGTCGTACTTAAGGGTCTGATGGGGGCACGATGTTATATTGATTTCTGAATAATTTGCAACGATAATCAGTTGAACCTGTTTAATCGTTAATTGAATATCTGTGACAGTCGCTTGGTCTCAAGCCTTCAGCCTGTAAAGACTTCTTCGTTTATTCGCTATTTTATTAATAAAAACCCAACAAGAAGAAACTCTGTACTCGTAGGCTCAAAAGGGCAAGCAACGTCGCCAGTATTTTTGAGCATCAACGGTTAACGGTTAACGGTTTTTCCGGATATCAGGCATATGTTACGCGAGCGTGTTATGAAGTGTTAATAACAAATTCTTCACGTCTTAATTATAACATTCACAGTCCCACCGAATCAGCACCTAATTGAAATCTTCATTTTCTGTTTCAGGTAAGCGACAACTCTCTTCCCCATGGGACCATCTTTTTTCCGGGTACACCACACGGTGAGTGACGGAGACGATTTGACTCCGTTAGCAGGCGCATTTAAATAACTAAACTCCTCTGCTTCATTTCTTTTATTAACACGTATCCATTACGGCATCTCGCACAAGCTGTTGCCAGCACTGTCATGGCGGACAGTTCTGAAAACGTTGTTAAGTTGGTAACTACCTCTGCTCGTTCAAAGAACAATTGAAGGTAGTAAGTGACTTCTTGTGTTGAAGAAGACCGTTGACCACTGTAGCGGTTGTATAAGCATACATGAACGTGTGAGTACGACCTGAAGTTAGCTGTAAGTCCCTAAGCGCGTGTACCGTGACTATAGTAACCATGTTATAATGATTTCTAATATTTCTAACTTTCCATGTTATCCTTACTTGTTTTCTGGACACGATCCGAAACGGACGTATTTTTAATATCAAGTGAAGTAAAGAAATTGTCCTTTAAATAAGTCTCATTTATTTTCATTGAACCGACCAAAGTGTAGTGCATTTGCTACACCACTTCGTTCACTGCCGTTGAGTTCGAAATGAACTATATATTCGTTATTGTTACGAAGAGGTGTTATTCACCCTGAAGGCAGGAGTGGGCCTGCAGGGAAGAACACAAGGCGCAAGAACCCAAGCCAGTGTATAGTGACATACTACTAGCAATTCCCACTAGTAAATCAACGCGAAGCAACACAAGTACCGACATCACGATGATCGGTAGAATCTATTGGGGTCGGTAATACAGATTTCTCGACGACCGCATGACACATCGCGATACCTCTACAGACTCTAACCCTGAAACAATAACAGCGCATATTTAGCCGGGCGGGAATCGATTTTACGAGTTCGAAAAGCAGCTCACGAAGAGCTTCGACACCGATTGAAAGTTGGCGCGGTTCGTGCCGAAGGTGTTGAGTGCATTTCTCCCGGGCATGACGCGAATGCCCGAACGGAGTTTTAAAATAAGACAAAGCCCTGCGGCGGTCGTTTCGGGAGGGCGATCACGCGCCCGACGCCCGTCCAACTTTCCCGGGCTAATCAGAAAAATCCACGCCCCGTCGAACTTATTGAATTGTCCCTGCCCTAACCCTGAGCGCCTCCCATCGTCTCGATATTAACTTCACCTGTTTACATTATCGAAATTAATTTCAATCGCCAAATTTTTAGGTCAGGAACACTTAGATCAGGAACACAGGAAGAACACTTAAAGGTAGCAAGTGACTTCTTTTGTTGAAGAAGACCGTTGACCACTGTAGCGGTTGTATAAGCATACATGAATGTGTGAGTACGACCTGAAGTTAGCTGCGAGTCCTTAAGCGCGTGTACCGTGACTACAGTAACCATGTTATAATGTTTTCTAATATTTCTAACTTTCCATGTTATCCTTACTTGTTTTCTGGACACGATCCGAAACGGACGTATTTTTAATATCAAGTGAAGTAAAGAAATTGTCCTTTAAATAAGTCTCATTTATTTTCATTGAACCATTGAACCAAAGCGTAGTGCATTTGCTGCACCACTACACCACAGGTGCAACGAACAAAATTTCGAGCACTGAATTTTTAGGTTAGGTTGTTTCACGTTAGGAATTAATCCCGTAGAAATTTTCTCACGAGCAAGAAAATAAATGAGCAGCAAGGAACTGATTTAAAATGTTATATCGAGAAAATGATAATGGTTCTTTTTATCGGATCGCGTTAGGTTTGCGAAACCTGACGTGTCGTTACCGCGTATCAGCGAATAAAATTCCTGCTGATAGTTATCGAGGCGCCGGGCGGGTTTCACCTGGGTAAAATACACGGGAAATTCGAACCGGCGCGGTGTAACGCGGTGCCCGGGCGCAACGGCGAACGACTCAATGTTATCGAATTAATTGGCAGCGGAATCCGAAGTTTGCTGGAAACAAACGGGGATCCGATATCGCGCGTACCCATCGTTACACCGTTGCCTCGACTTACCGTTCTGTCATAATCGTATGGATGATAATAATAAATTTCAAAATATTTTCCTGTACATTCCAAATTTTCTTCATTCATAATATTATGATAGAAAATTATTGGGTAGGTATTAAAAAATTAATATTAATAAACCCTGTGTCTAATCACAAAATTCATCGAATTAAATAATCGAACTCCATCATTTATTTATACAATTTTAAATACATAAATTAATATTAATCTGATGTATTTTGTGATTAGATAGACGGTTTGTTAGTCGGCCGACAGAGCAACGAGGCAGTGTTGATAGGATAAGGCGAAATCAATCATGTTTTAATCCGGTTACCGTGTTCCTTATTTAAAGATAAATACGAAATAATTGGCAGTTCCTGCTGGAGGATAACGCGAGATTAAATTCGTTTCGACGTCGAGTACAAAACGACTGGGTAATCTCATAAAACATCTCATCCATCTCTACGAAAAATTTCCTCCCCTGCTGGCCTGATCGCTCCTTTTATATCCTCGAGGCTCCCTAATTCTATCACTTGCAAAAATGAACAAAATATATGTACGTAAGGGAGATGTTCTGAATTTTATTGAGAATTGGACCTTGCAAAATCCCAAGGAAAATATCGAACTCTATACATGATGGATATAACGTAGGGAAGATCGGAATCAAATTTGTTTCATATCTCCAAACTCACTGATATTCTAAGTATTAGGTCACTAAGTATGAAATGTCCGATTTCAGATCGAAAGTTCATGAAGCAATCGGACATTTCATACTTAATGATCTGATATACTTCAGAGGAAGAAAATATCATATGCACTTGGCTGTCAAATGATTTTGGTTATGTGTTGGAGTTCGTACCGATTGGTGAAATTGATTGTACAGCTTCGGACGATTATTCTGGACCCACTACTGCTTATGTGTGAGTTCCCTAGCAGAACAGTATTCACAAGTAATAAGAAATCTAGTAAGGTTAGGTAAGAAATCTAGTAGGACAGATACGTTCAGCAGAATTCTTCTGACCTACTACTGCTTATTTGTGAATTCCCTAGAAGGAGAATATTCACAAGTAGTAAGAAATCTAGTAAGGTTAGGTAAGAAATCTAGTAGGACAGATACGTCCAGCAGAATTCTTCTGACCTACTACTGCTTATTTGTGAATTCCCTAGAAGGAGAATATTCACAAGTAATAAGAAATCTAGTCAGGTTAGGTAAGAAATCTAGTAGGACAGATACGTTCAGCAGAATTCTTCTGACCTACTACTGCTTATTTGTGAATTCCCTAGCAGAACAATATTCACAAGTAGCAAGAAATCTATTGGTTTTAATGGCATCACCAACCATGCACCAACAATGCACTATAGTAACGACAGTGAATGCTACAACCGAATCTCACGTTAGTCACTCCCCAAATAATTTTTGCCTCGACGCAGACAATGCTACGTGTCAGGTTAGTCGCGGTTTGCGTCTAATCGCGAGACAAAGCGGACTTGGCCTTGTCGCGACGCGGAAGAGCAAGTGGTTACCTAAGTGGAGCGTGTCGATATCGAAATTCTGTTAGCCGCGCATCACCAGCCGGGTTCATCGCAGCGGCTAGCGTCCGCAGCCATGGCGACGAACCTACGAACATTGACAACGCCGGAACGTTGCCAATTAATGGTAGATGGGGCTTAATTAGCACAATCTCCGTGGTGTGTTCCATTCCTGTCTCGACGACTACACGCTGGTAACCCTCTCTTGTGTTCGCGCCGCTGCCGAAGTCGCTCGGAATACCTGACGTTCCCAAGCGTTTCGCAGAAGAAGGTAATATCCTACAGGACTACGACGGCGTTGCTGAAATACCGATTCCGAATACGAATTGCCGGCCTTCGTTCGTCTGCCAAACGAAATTGAACGGGACGGTTCCACTAGCAAAAATTAAATCAAACTCCAGCGAAGGAATTGCGTGCGTTTCGGCTGTTGGAATCAGCAGGAGATTTCATTAAAGTCTTGGCGAGGATTGGCTAGTAAATGTTGATGGGAATTGTAGTTAACAATTTTTATATACACGCTTTGTTTCGGTACTCTGGCCCAGGAATGGATTTGCTTTAGAACCCAGCTTTTTTCAAATTAATTATGTAATTAATGCCTCAGGCAGAAGCTTTAGCAATCGTGTGTCCGTGGAATTCTGATTCAACGAGAAGTGTAAAGTATATTCGGTCGAGAAGATCGGAGGAGTGAGATGAAATCTTTGTTGACCGTCCGACATGGTTTCACCGGGGTTTAATCAATCGCTGCGCGAAACGGGGGAATCGAAGATGAAACAAATAGTAGAAATCGCTTAACCCGAATAATTTGCAGAAATTGTATCCCACCCGATTGAACGGTTGCACCGGTAGTCAAAGACTCGAGGCGCTGTTGGTCATGGTACGCGCGGGGAGGGAGTCGGCCGGTTTGGAAAGGGTACCGAATGACAGGGTCGCCGCATTTATTGGCTGCTCGGTACGGTCGTCACGTAGCCCGCGACAATTTATGACGATTGGAATAGCGGCCAGTTCGAGCGTTACCCGTTCACGGTAACGGCGCCCGGGACCGGCGAAGTTAGCGCGAGACACCTTCACCGAAAACTGGTTCAATTAGAGGGTCCGAGCGAAAAGGGGTACGGGTTCATATTTGATGGGAGCCGAGAAGTTTTCAGATCTGATTGAAAATATTCTCGCGTGTTCTACTCTCGTAGCGAAGCATTTGTACAGGTTTTCAGGATTCTCTATAGGATAGGTTCGTAGAAAAAAAAATATTGAATATCGTATCTTGGAATGTGGGGAAATCAGAAAATCTTCGGAAATTAGGTTTTCATGTATTTTTTTTTTACTATAAGGAATCGGTGGATTGTTGTGGAAATTTTCAGGCTTCTTCTACTAATGTAGAAGTGTATTTCATCAATTTTTCATTAGATTTGATTCATTAGAATCAGAGATATTAAATACTGAATATCGTGAAGAGCCAGTCTCAAGGGGGTAGTTTACCCCTTCAAAATTGAAAGTGTACAGATCGGATTGAAAAAAAATCTCACATGTTCTACTCATATAGTAGAAGATTCCCT
>SHCU01000863.1:19934-43852 GCA_004307685.1 Ceratina australensis | reverse complement strand
TTAGAAATCTCTCTTCGCGGATGCGAGAGTATTTGCCGGCGTACAAAATGTTTCTAGCCGGAGGAATATCTTGCAGGACACCGGCCGCAGGAAGTCCGTCGCGTCGCGGCGAGAGGATCCTTTGGTAGCCGGAGCGTCGGTAGTTTCCGCGTCTGCGTGTGCATCTCGCGTGCGACGGAGAAAGGGTTGTTGCACGTGCGCGTTGCATAGATCGTGTGCAACGCGCGTGTCTACGTGTCGGCCCGCGTGTATTTGTATAAGCGTTACGTGTATACGTTTCTCAGCCCGTCTGGTCGACCGGCCGCCTCGCTCACACAAGGAAGCCCTCTGTGTGGGTCTAGAATGTGTCCTTGGCTGAGGTGCGTTGACCTTCTTGCCGTGGCCGCGTGGCCGGACTCTCCAGACTCTTGCACTTAGAGAGGGCTAAATCTCCATTCGGAGAGACCTTCTTCTCCTTCTTCCTCCGCCTCCTCGCCTATCACGCCGAATACACGTTCGCGAAACATCGGTTCCCTCGAGCAGTCGCGATTTCCCCTCGAAAGCTCCGCTAGCCTATCCTACGTCGCTTCCTAATTTCAATTCCGGCGTCTATCCGAGAGATCCGAAACAAGGGGAAACTTTATCGGTTGATCGGTTGCGATGCGATCGAGGCGCGATCCTCTCGCGACTCCCACAGCATAGTTAGCAGGTAAGCCCGGTTTCTGTTCCATTTATCATCGCCGAGAGGCTGGTCTCCTTTATCCGAGGGGAAACGCGTGGAAACGTGACCTTTCGAGGTAACGCGAACACGCTAAGTTTCGCCGCATGCTCGCGTAATTGCGTTACCCGAGACAGGTACGTAGGTGCCCCGCTACCGGAACGTGCAGACTGGCTGTGCACGATCGTTTTATTATTCCCAATCAACGGTACATCGGAAAGTGTGGGCGAAAAAAAAAATGAGAAAAAAACGAGTCGATTCTTCTTCGCGTCACGATACACACTTACGCGGAATCGAGGAGGCGAATGAATATGCACGGGCGCAGGTAGAAGTAGAAGAGGCGCGTGCATAGGCACGCCTAGCCGCGCGGCGTATATACCTGCGACAAGCGCGCAGGCACGTAGGTACCTAACCGGGCTGGCAGGTAATCGATAAGCTCCAAGCATGCCATCCCGGTTATGCGTGCCCAACTGTATACGTATTCCGGTTTTTCGCCGTGGTTCCGAGGCCTGAAATCGATCGCACACTTGTGATCGATACAACCTCGCGAACTTCGCCATCAATTATCGTCCTAATTTCGGAACCTTGCCGAGTGTACCTAAAAAATATACGCGCACAAACGTATATAATTATTAATTACTATTTATTAAAACGTATGTACGTATCCAAATAGCGATCACCGCTTGCACGTTCCTTGAATTTACACTTCGATGAAAACCTCGTTTGATTTGTAAATGAACATTCGATATCTAAATGCCGTATCGATCGAAGAACGAATCGATCATTAATTCGCGTGACACGACCGATAGAAATCGATAGATGTCAAACGGCAGTCCGATTTATTTTGATTTAAGAACAGTCTCAAGCGGATTAATGAAACTCGTCGTGGGAACGAGATTCATCCCGGAGATTTGTCGCGGCTCGATTAACATTCGCGCGAACTTGATCGCTATGAGGAGAGACGCGGTGTAACGAGGAGCCTCGCTAATGGCTCCGGCTACGGCTGGATAAGAAGCAGCAGTCCTAATGCCTAATTGGCAAGAGGAAACTTTCGACGGGAGAGAGAAGATTCTCTCGTGAGTGTATCTCTCTCGGTGACGACGGACGAGGCGTTATTTATTGTGCCGGAAATGCGCGCGGAACGTGTGTGTCGAGCCGCCGCGGCCTAATGAACGAACCAAGCGGCGATGTTTCGTCTTCGAGTGCTAGCGACGTGCGATTCGCATTACCGATGAGGGAACCATGGAATTTGGCTTAATTTACGAAATTAGATGGAAAGCCTAGGGCAAAACGTTGTAACGAGATTCAACAAACAATTGGACCGTAAGTCCATTTTTTCATGTATCGAGATATTTAACGGTATACATATAAGAAAATTTAAAAATAGAGGCAAATTATATGAAGTCTGGCAGTGTTTCTATTGTTTTATGAATATTTAATTTGATTATATAGATTCGTTTTAGGCGAATTAGACTACAATAATACATATTTATGGGCTGTAAATGGACTTACACTATTTTCAAAATTAGACAACTGTAAAAACCGTTTAATTTCAATTTTGAAAAATCAAATATTACTTAAAATATACTTCATTTTAATCCAATTTTATTTACAACTACTCATGACAAGACATAAAATTTAATTTTAGACACTAATTACATTGTCAAAATTACATGATACTGATAGTATTTACTTATGCTCTGCATGTGGCAGTGTTTCGAAATATGCACGATGCACCGAAGGTATGTAGGGTAATAACTACTTCGTGTCTTTATATTTTTCGTAAGTAATAGTCCTGACATTTTGGTACAAAGGCGCCAGGGCGATTTTTTCGAATTTTAACGGTCTTCCAGGACGTGTAGGTAATAAATTTATAGTTTGAAATTCTGCGTCCTTCCTCAACCATATTTGCAACCAATTGATCTCTTATGGATGATTAGTTTTAGAAGTCCCTTCGTTTTGGAAAAGAAATATGCCATCGAATCGCATATTTTAAATAAACCCAATCTCACTCGTGTGACAATTCTAATACTAAAAATGTCGATAAAATTAACTGTCGAATATAAATGTACTTTGTATAACGAGAACCGCAGTAGCGTGTTATCCGCTTTACCCGACTTATTTTTATCTGCTCGCTATTTTATTTCCGTCTCGTGCTTTCATTTTTATGAGAATCGACTATTATAAGTAGCCACTTATTTCCAGCGCCGCGTCGGTATGTTCGTTTCGGGATGGAAAAACGCATGGTTGCGTATAATTTACGCAGCCACGTTGCGACAGCGGTATAACATTAGCCGCGCGGCATATTATCGCGTGACCCTGCGGATCTCTTTGCCGGTTTTCGAAGTAACGGACGGTCGTTGCATAATTTATCGGTGCGCGAGATCCACCGAGCGGAGCCGATACGCGCCGCGAAACGAGCGCTCGTCGTTCACCTTGGGACCGGCAGCCCCGCGTCGAGAGGCGAAATGTAAAAAACGGCGCGGAAATTCGCGGCCTGTTCCAGTTTGTCTCGCGAACGTTCGTTGTTTACCAGCGATAGTTGAAAACGCGGGCAGCAGGCTGCGATGAAAGGTGCAACGAGCAAACGGTATAATTGGTTTGCGAAAGGGCCGAGGCGATCGTTCGAGTGGAACGAGTATTTCCCATTCTCTGAGCCTGAGCCGAGCAGCCGAGGCGATCGAACGGCTTTCCTTTTCTTTCCGAAGCGGGTGATCTACGATCCAGCCTAGCTTCAGCCAGTTGCGTTTTACTATCGTTTCGCAGTTACGCAATTGCGGATGGAGCTTACCTGCGCTATATGGGCCAGGGACAATTCGCTTTACACTTTCGATACACCGTGCCGCATAACGTCTTCGATCAGCAATCGGATCGTTCTTTATTACCTCATCTTTGGATCGATTGTATCCTTAGATCAGAAACACGGCCTACCGTACCCGTCCCCTGAGTTGGCCTGAAGACCAGATATTGCCTGTTGATGACATCCTGAAACAATTTCCAGATCATTTCAGAATAGTAGATCTGCTGTTACCATAGACATATAAGAATACGAGCATTTTATGTTGATCTCATGAAAATCATCTGAAGCCGTGCGTATGGGTATACATGGTCTAAGATCGTATCATTCGTTTCCACTGAGAATTTTATAACACGTTTTGTACCTCCTTGTAAAGGCGATGCTCTTTGCGCTGTTTTCATCTCTCGAGGCAAATAGTGGTCGTTTGCCGGGAAAGGGTTAACGCGATTCGTCGAGAGGGGTCGAAACCCGCGAAGGTCGTCGCGCTCATTTCCTCCCCCGACAAACAAGAAATGTTCGCGGTAATTTCGCCGTCGTGTCCGGCGAATCGTGAACTCGTTCCGTCCTGTGCCGGGCGTGTATCTCGCCAGGAATTTACGAGGGCTGCCCGGAAACGTATGGCTTCCATATTTTCCAAGGAGAGCCCCCGCGTTTAACGCGCACGCGAACCATTCCCATTGTGTACGTACAGATCTACCTACCTACCTACCTACCTACCTACCCCTGGCTTATGCCGTGATTTTTAACGGGGGAATATGCCTCTCCTGTTTCGTCAGCGAGACTTCGCGTTATACCCAGAGGCGGGATCCCTTTCGCCGGGCCGACATTAAACTTTCGAAATTTCCGAGAATTCTTGAAAACCGTGGATCCTCGAATCCTCGAGGTTCTTCATCGCTGCAGGGTATCAGACGGCAGGAGCATGGATATAAATCATAAAACCAGAATGTTAGGACCGCGTCATTGAAATCTGAATTTTATTTGTTCGCCAAAATATACTCGTGAAACGTCTCTTAAAAACTTATGAACCTGGATGTACGTACTCCTCGCATGTGTATATACGTATATGCACGTAGAAGGTGCGAGCGAAGTCGCGGTGGCGGAACGCCAAGCAGACGAAACACAACGTTGCATTGTGCAGGCCGTTAACCCAGGTCAGCAATCCGCGGTCCTCCTGGCCGCCCGTCGACACCTTTCCTTCGCGTTCGCTGCTCTCTTTTCCCCCTTTCGCTGTGCCCCCGCGGCCCCCTTCGGTCATTTCCGTCCGGCTCTCGGTCCTCTCCTCTTTTCCTCGGGCCGCGCTCGCGTTGACGCCGCGCTCACGTTCGCATACCGACGCCTCGTGACTCGTGACGCAGTTCCGCTCCGCGCGAACCGGAAGCCCGCCGCTCCGCTCCGCTTTCGACACGCTTCGCGAAACCCGCGACGCACCGGTAACTCCTCGATCCGCCCACGAATCCTCCGTCTTCGTCCACTCCGTCTCCCCGTGCTATCAGATTCGATCGCCACCGGGGCGAAATGCTTTACGATATACGAAATACCGTAAAAATGCAATTGAATCCAACTTAATTTATTTAACACTAGGTTAAATAGATAGTAATAGGTATACATTTAGATAATAAGATAGATAATAGAAAAAGATTAGATAGATTAGATAATAAGAAATTTAAATAATAAGATAATAATAGGTATAAATTTATTTAACACTAGGTTTTTATTAACCCTTTGCACTCGAAGAATTTTTCTACAAATATTTCGTAAATTTATTACATGCAAAAAAATGTATTACAAATATTAATAATTTCTTCCTTAGGCATTTTTTAAATTAATATCGGGTTGGCAACTAAGTAATTGTGGATTTTTTTTAGAAAATCGAAGACAATTTTTTCATAGAACTAAATAACTTTATTCTGTAATGTATTGCCCATTTTGATCAATGACCTTTTGCTATCTTTCAGGCAGCATCATAATCCCACGTTCAGAAAACTTCTGGTTTTTATTAGCAAAAACACTGAATCAGGCAAAATATGACGAAAATGTTTCTTTTGATTTTCCATTTTTCAACGAAGGGCAAGCGAAAACAACACAACCGATCAAAAAACTTTTTTTTACTAATTGACAGCTGAATTGCCAACTATCAAATAACAGAATGTGTTTTACATTTGTACTACGTCTGCAAACCTAAAAATTCAACTGAAACCATCTATGAGTGAAATCCGCAATTAGTTGCCAACCCGATATATATATATATATATATATCAGTTTTATAATAATTAAGTTCAATTTAATCAATAATATATTGAAGCAATATTTCCCTATATAAGAATTATTTGGTGAATGCGAGTCACCTCTCGAGTGCAAAGTGTTAATACAGGATCCGACGATGAAACGCAGCCAGCTGTTTGCTTGTGTGAGTTTCCCCAGAAGAACAAAATCCAAGACGAATGATAAATCTTTGTCATAATCTTTCAGTGCTTTCGGATCGTATTGTTGAATCCTGACACGAGCGTGACTAAAATTGTGCAGTCGATTACTACATTGTAATCGGCTGAAACACGGATTAAACTCTCTGCGGTAGATATTTAAGCTTATCTCTTACGTACCTTCTACCCCGCTGTTAACCTTCTCTCTACCACTTCCCAGTTTTTCTCCGGTTCGATATCGTTTCGAGCCTCGTAGCCCATTACCTGCGCTCGAGTGCCATCTCTCCAAGTATGTAGTAGGTACGTGTAGAACAGATCCGATTGCACCGTGCCATTCGTGCGAAATACCGTGGCTTTTCAACAGCCGCGTTAACCCTAACTACACTCGTTAATCACTACGTACCGCGTTCGATCCGTACGGAGTGCTGCTATACCCACACTGTATCCATCCATATCAGTCTACCAATCGTAGAGCGTCGTATTTTATCGTTAGCTGGATTTCGAGTTAGAGATTCTACCCGGGCCGGTGGCTAACCAGTATTCTTTTCACGTGTCCTCTCGGCGGAAAGAAACCTCCGAGTCTTGGTTGAAAAGAATCCTGATTGGAAATTTGTTCCGAGGAGGATCGTTGCCAGCCGCGGGAGAGACACGTCGCCCGGTGAGGGAAACGTTGAAAGGGAACACGGAGGTATGGAGCGGCGGGATCCGCGTAACCGAGTCGACGGCGGAGCGGCCGTCAAAGAAAGGTGCAGTGACACAGAAACGGGACGATAGAAGGAGAAAGATAGAGGCAGGATGCGTCAGAGTTGGAAATAAAGAGGAGGCGTGGGCCGCGCGCGCGGCGAACGAGGAGAGAAAGGGTGAGAGGGATACCGAGAGCGACTCGTAAATGGACGCGTATGGGAGGTTATCGTGAAAGCCGGCTGTTCTGTGAATGAAGCACCCACTCCGATTCCCGTCGTACCATACCATGTACAGTTCGCCCGACCGACGAACTTGCACGTATTTGCATTCGATTAAAGACCGTCTCACGGGTGCACCGGCCTCTCGAGTCGATGCACTTTCGACCTTCCTTCGACACATCCCGTGCATCCGCGCGGTCCACGAAACGTATGGTACACAGGAATCGTTGGAAGTTCTCGCGAAAATTTCCCGTTTCACCAACAATTGATTTGTCACAGGCGTTGCTTCTTCGTGAACGAAGGGGTTGGTAGAGAGGGAATGAAAACGACGATGCGTTTCGATACAACCGAGATATCGATTTCGCTATAAAAGTTTAGGGTTCGACGCGTTCAACTATTGGCCGTGAAGATCCCATGGGTGAGCCGAGAGGTGAATCGTGTGGGTCGCGCGATCTCATTTCGTGTGGGCGCCCAAGTCGTTCTCGAAAACATCGTTTCTCGATATCCGCAGGAAGGATCCTTTCGTTATCCTTTTCCGAAACGAACGATCTCCGCGTTACCGGACGATATCAAACCCGTCGTCCCACCCAACGCTTTTTACGTTCCTCTAGAAAAAAGGCAGAACGGAAGAGGGAATCGTGAGGCTTCTTGGTCGAATTATTACGACGTGTAATTAAAACGGTTCGCCGCGTGTTTAATTCCAAACTGGTTTACTCGGATGCCCGTAACGCGGACGGACGCATTTCACGGTTGCATGCGGGGGGAATCGCGATTAAACGATAGAAGATTCGAACTGGATCGATCCCGAGCATTCGACGCGACACGGTGGGATCGCGTCGCGCTGATCCGCTTAAGGAATCGCAGCGCGCGGAATACGCGGACAATAAAACCGGCACTTTAAAACTCGTTTACCCGGCGAATAAGGATACCGGTGCAACCTGCTCCCGATTTTTGCTCGAGTCCCGCGCGCGGTATCGCCGCCGAGTCCTTCCCGAAGAAAGGAGCCACGGAACAGAAAAGGAAAGCCGCGAGCGCATCGACGAAAGCGAGGCCGCAAGAGCCCGTGTCCGCGCGTGTGATATAACGCGACGTAATATCTGCTCGTGATCGCGGCCAGCCCCGAGAGAGGAAACGAGTTCCTTCCTTTCGTGGCTCTGCTCCGCTCCATCCCGCTTCGATTACACGCTTCGAACCCGCGTGCTTCGCTCCTTATTTTCTCAGCTTTTTACTTCGTTTACAGCTTGCAAGCATTCCCTTTCAATTCCGTGAAAAGTGATATTTATTTCTAACTCATGTACCTAATAGTTTATCTTAATATGTAGGCAACTTATTTACATACACGTGTACGTTATTACTTTAGGGACGTTCCTTATCCTCTCAGTTTTTTAATCCCTTTGTACAATACTTTGCCATCATTCTCTTTCAATTCCGTGAAAAGTGATATTTATTTCTAACTCGTATACCTAATAGTTTATCTTAATATGTAGGCAACTTATTTACATACACGTGTACGTTATTACTTTAGGGACGTTCCTTATCCTCTCAGTTTTTTAATCCCTTTGTACAATACTTTGCCATCATTCTCTTTCAATTCCGTGAAAAGTGATATTTATTTCTAACTCGTATACCTAATAGTTTATCTTCATTTGTAGGCAACTTATTTACATACACGTGTACGTTATTACTTTAGGAACGTTCCTTATCCTCTCAGTTTTTTAATCCCTTTATACAATAGTTTGCCATCATTCTCTTTCATTTCCGTGAGAAGTGATAATTATTTCGAACTCATATACTTAATAGTTTCTTTTAATTAGTGAGTCAACTTATTTACATACACTTAAACGTATAATTAATTTAGAAAGGCTGCATTCTATAATTGAAACTGAATATACATTGACACAAGCACCTGTATAAATAAGGTTTAAGTGCAAGTAGCATTCAGAATGATTATAAATAGGTGGTATTTCTATTTTCCTGATACTCGTACAAATTATGTGCATCGTAAATTAGCGCAATTTTAGAAGATTGATATTATTAAAGGAGGGCCGTAGTGCCAGACTTGAACGAACTTGACTCGTAAGGCGAGGGTTCATTGTTGCGAATTTGCTGACAGACCTATTCCGCGAAGGTGTTGCGTGAACAATAGATTGTAGATACCTAGCTACCCCCTCGAATAATAGTCGGATATGGATTACGGTGAGGGGTGTCTCCCGATCATAGTTGGGGATCGCCCAGACAATCGGTCCTCGGTGTACCATTCATTTGTCAGCCGTATTTCGGCCAATATAGCCTCAGCCATTTCGATTACGCTACGTCGTTCGTAATATACATTAAATTAGGATTTAGCAGATTTCTTGTAATGATACGCTACATTACAAACTCACGTAACTCGTTTACGATCATGCAGCCCGTCAATGTTCACTGTGTTCGTAGTGGTCACATTACTAAAAAGAATAATATAAAAAATTATCGTAAGAAGTATTTTATGATGTAAGCAATCTGTCACATTAGGTTTTAATTTACAGCTACTAAAAAACCCTATCGTGCTACATAGAATTTTCTTTCGTACAAAGGAAGCTCTTGTTTGGGAGTTCCCGTGACTAAATACGAAGTCGTGAAACCGGGACTAGAGACAAGGAGAAAAAGGAAACAGTCAGAAGGAAGAAGGACCACCCACGTCGCACAAAGGAGTGAAAAGCAAAACAGAGTCCTCTCGCAGGACGTTCGTCCGCAGTGTATACCCTTTTCATGGTCGAAACGAGAAACGACACCGACAAAAAACTTCCCTTCTGGCTTGTCGCAGCGAAAGGGCTGCTGCGAGCTGCGGCCGTGCTTGCCTCGGCTGTTTATTTTTCCCTTTAGCAGGGCCCGGATGAAAAGCAAACGCGAGAAAGGGGTCGCATCGCGACACTATACCCACTGGCCCGTCCCTCCTTCCTAGTTCGCCTCTTAATCTCTCCTCGATTCCAACGACTTCTTGTCTAGCTCGATTTCCAATTAGTTTCGACAACTTTTTGCGAAACGCCGCGCCGTCTTATCGGCGATCTCGTACGCGCGAAACGAGTACCTGATACCTGCACGCGTCACGCTGCGTTACCAGTGATAACCATCTGTTCAAGGTATTAAGCTTTCCGCGTGTTTCTTCACCGGTTGCGTAAAATGCAACATTTAACTTTGTTACAAGTTCTATTACCACTCTTCACGGTCTGCGAACAGATTTTTCTTCCTCTGTAACGCGCCGTATCTGGGAACCAGCGTGCTCACGTGTTCGCATACATCGTTTATGATTTAATTGATTTATTTTCGTCTACCGCCCTATTTCCAGTGTTTCGTCGATCAAACTGTTCGCCGTTTTCTCGATGGAATTAAATTGTATTTTCAACACCTACCTCCCATTAATATGAATAAGTCAATTACCACGGTCTGCTTTTAATTATTGAACGTGTAATCATTTCTGAGAGTAATTTATTAGTTACCCGACCCATTTACATCGTGTACATTTAATTCTCAATTAAACAATTTTCTTAATTGTAGTATATATAACTAATAATTAGACACTTTAAACCATAACGGCTAGCTAAATTTCACGCGTACACGAGCTTCTGACGCGAATGGATTAATTAGTATCAATAAGAGTAATTTGGAAAGGGAAGAGTCGATTCGATCGCGTTCCACGAACTTCTCGTCTCACCAATTCGCTCTTTTCGCCACCTTCGTCAATAACGTTCTTTTCATCATTTCTGTTGCAGGTAAGCATCCGGTTCAGTTCATGCGATAAATTGGCCTTCGGCGAGGAACGCGTTTCTCCCGGTCTCGGTTTTTCCGCGACTCCGCTCCGCGTAAGTCTCGACGAGGACGTCTCTGCAGGGAAAGCGCATCCCCTGCCTAGTTCATAACCATCGACGCGTATAATTCTACTTGTCTGTTCGCGCGCTCCGCTCGACGCGCTGGAAATTAGCGTCGCGTTTGCCTGTTCGAGCTTTGAGAACGTCAGCGTGAGATGCGAGTAAGAATTTGATTTCACGGAAAAACGCGGTGGAAAATAGGACGGCGGAACTAGAGGCAACGCGGGTTTAATTACTCGGAGTGACCACCGGCTGCCGTCGCCGCGGCCACTAACCCTTTGACAACTACGCGACGGCGTCGGTGAAATTTTAATCAACACTCTCGGACGCTGTCTCCCTTCGCGCGAGGCGCGCTTTTCCCTGGGTAGAAGCACAGTCGCACGGTAAGGAGGAGGCCGAGCTATAGACCGCGCCGAAGGGTTGAAAGAACGCGTTACGAGTCGAACGGAAGCGACGGCGGCGTCCGTGCCGCGAATAGCCGATATTATTGATTTATTATTAAAAGTATCCGTCGCGTCGGCTCGGCCGGATTCTCGCGTGCGACGAGCCGGCGTGGCATCGCATGACTAGCCTCTCTTCTCGCGTTGGAAATTGTTTCGTTTTCGGAACGGCATGGCGCGGCGCGCCGCGCTTCGATCGATCAACAGGCTTTTTATCTTGTCACTCCGCCGCTTCGCCGGGAGCTCTCTCTGTGTGTCGATAAACTCGCGAGCAGACCTGAAAAAATAAACCGACGCGAAACGGTAGCAGACGCGGAAATACGAAGGTCACGGCTGTTTTATCGCTTCCGCGATTAAATTTGGGAATGCTAACCAGAATTTTAGAGACCGAAACGACAGTTTCTTATATTTACATATTTATGTACAGCTTCGGACAATTATTCTGAACCCATTACTGCTTATATGTGAGTTCCCTAACAAGACAATATTCACAAGTAGTAAGAAATCTATAGGTTTATGTTTCAATGCTCCGGTATATGATGATGCTGCCAATGCTTAAGCCTGGAACATTGAAACATAAACGAATAGATTTCTTACTACTTCTGAATATTGCCTCGCTAGGGAACTCACACACAAGCAGTAGTGGGTTCAGAATAATTGTCCGAAGCTGTACATATGTGTATTTCATTTGAACAACTTGAGGCTTAAAAATGGAATAGGTCTTTTTATAGACTTTTTATACAAACTTGTTTCACCATGACTAATTTCCTTCGTTCTTATTAATCTCATGTTTATACTATAAATATCGAATGATTCCATTAATTCCATATTATGTTTTATACAGTCTTTAACTAAACTGGCAAGGATCGGAAAATGTGTTTGAAAGCTCGGCCAATGCAAGCTATGGGGTCGCGCGTATACATAGGGGAACCGAAAAGATTTCCTCCGACAGCATTCAATTATCGACACCCTCTTGCCGAGTAAACAGACCACCATTCCGCGATTTGATCGCGGGCTGAAAGTTCGGACAACGGAGTACAGATATACCCTCTGCTTCGAAATCACTCCCCTAATTAATCCCCATTTAGAGGACCAGTGTGTCGAAGCTCGGACAACGGGGTCGGTTATGGAAATTAGCCGCGTTGCGAGATTGCTTTGTCGTCCCACCACGTCTTTTTCTATCTGGTTCTCTCCGGATTAAACGCGGATTATTGGCAAATATAATATCGGTAATTAAAATGCTCCGTTCGAGAGTTAAACCAATCTCGATGCACTGAACCGGGAATAATAGGAAAATATGATTATCCAGTTTTCGTGCAGGTTTTGCGGCGAATTATTTTATTTGATTGGCGCAACAGGTGCACAAGGAAATTAAGCAAGATATTTACAAAAAAAAATGGGAAAAGAAAAGTAGGCAAGCGGAAGCTTCAGGCACATTGCGTTTGCTCACACGCCGTTGTGCACGTGCGTGCTCCTTCGCGTTATACTGTGCACGCACCCACTTCCATCGGGTGGGCCTTTCTTTTTACTTTAGCTTCTTCCATCCTGCTCTTGCTCTCGTGGACTTCCTTCATGGAACTCTCCAGCTATCCGAGCTGACGTGCACTGCCATTCCACGTACTCGGTGTTTCGAAAAACGTGTATCTCTGTAGGGCTGGATTAATAGAGTCATTAGGGTTTATAAGATCGGGGAGTGAGAGATAAAACATAGAACACTTAACGCTTTCTAAACCGAGTAAACGGAACGAATAACTTGATTCGAGAGAAACAAATGCATCTACACTCTGAGCCTACAATCGTCCAAAATGTTTTTCCGCCATGGAGATCAATTCTGTTCTTCGTCGAGGAAAGTAAGAATTATGACTCAATATATATTTCATCCAATTCCTCCGTTGACAAGTTCCTAACCATTATTTTCCTTCGTTTCCCGTTATACTTTGTCAAAGGAAATCCTCGTAAAACTCGATTTCTTTGTCATACCTGTATTCACTGACCAGGTCAGCTCCTTTCTTAAATTGCGACCGTGAAGATTATTTACCCACGTTGTAAACCGTTAGTACCGAGGTAAAGGAAACGGCGCGGATATTTGCGCTGAAATTTCGAGCGGAGAAGGTTCCGCCGAAATTTGTCCATAGTCTTGCTATTTCAACGTACACTTACAACTTATTTCCCGGTTCGGTTCGGCGCACCGGGGCCCCGGTCGCAGGTTTTTCTACCTGAGGCCAAACTCCGCGCGGGGTGAGTCAACGCGTACGGAACGTGGATCGAGAGAAGGGAACTGCGGATCCTATGGAACACCGTAGGATAAACCGGGGACCCTCTTGGTCACCGCTACCCCTCCTGACAGCCCTTCGGCTCCCCGCTACAGCCAAGGAGCCCTACCCTTCACCCCGTCACGTACGCATCACGAAGGGACCCCGTGTACAATTCGGTTTCCATTCCAGTCTTCCTCGTGCCCCGCTTTGGTGTAGATACCCATCGAGGGTTCGTCACTACGATTTTCTACGACCGAACTGGCGTCCATCTTCTCTGGCTTATTCTCGTCAATTGTTATTTCAACTCCGGTCGTTTTACAGTGTTACCGTTCGTTCGTCAAAGGATAAATACTCGGTGAACTTTCGCAGTGGAAGGGAGCTTCGGAGTGAAACTAGTGTTAGAGTGATCGACTGTTGGAGTTAAAACACGTGATAATTCGTAGCGTTAAAGAAACGTTGAGTGCAGTTGAATCGGAATAGTGAGACGCCGGTTGTCTAGCTGCTGCTCGTCTACGAGTTTCCTGGATTTTCACCCTGTTGATGGATGATGAGAGCCAGCTGTTCCCGAGGAGGGTGAACCATTTCGAAAGGTTCCTACGAGTTATCCCATCGATCGATCGCGCCGCATAAAGGGTGGACGAAAGCGAGACTCGTCTCCTTCCATCTCCGCTTCGCGGTTCTCGCCAGGATTGTTGCACGCGCGTCTTGCATGATTCGAAAGTAGGTAGTACCACCTTCCATGCATTTCTCAATTATCAAATCATTATCGTATCGATTTAGTTCGATCCGGTTTTCAACAGGTTTCGCTCGTATCAGAAAGGCCGTTTCGTTTCATTTCTATTATTTCTGATACGAACCGCGTTAGCGAAAGTAGAATTAATCGTGAACGAAAGATAGGCGAGAACTATTCGCGTCGTCTACTGCACGCGAAACACAATGTGTTACCGTGGCGCCCGTTTTTCCAGCTACCCTAAACCAATAAAGCCCACTCCCTCTACGCCCCGGGCGCGGATCTTCGTTCGCAGCAGTTTTAAGGAAGAGCAGCTGTTCCCTCGACCGTTTCTTCTACTTTTTCCTATTTTTACCACCGTTGTCGCCCTTCTACGATTCTCTATAGAATCCGTGGACAAAGATCCAACGAATTTCGCCGTGAGCAATTTCCCGCGCGACATCATTGAAATTTAGAAGGATTGACACGAATAGAAAAGTAATGGGAAGTGAATGATAAACAGATAGGAAGGACGATAATCCATCCTGCGATCAGGTTTAGCTCGGCTGGAAATTCGAGGGCTATCTACGATCTTCCGGGTCCTGACCCCGCGTGTAATTCCAAATTCAAGCCACGCACGGATGCGAGAAACACCGAGGAAACCTAACTTCCTTTCTTCGGCCAGTCGCCGCTATTCAGGTGTCCGTTATTTGCCGTATTGGCGACGTGAAATATGTCTGGATTGAAATTTGATGTTTGATTCAAATTAAGAATCAAAATTGAATTTCTCCAAGTCCATAGCTGAAATTCAATTCTTAATTCAGCTTGAATAGAGGATCAAATTCCTATTCTTAGAATTATAATTAAATTGGCGATCAATTGAATTAAGGAATAGAAATTCACAGAACAGCTCCATGATTTCTAAAAACCTTTTAATTTTGTTACAAGAGTTGGAATTTGATAAAGTTTATTTTATTCGTGGACACAATTGAAATTTGATTTTACTTTGTATTTCGTTCGATTATACTTTGTTCTAAAAATGAACGAGCCCGCAGACAATGGAGCTACGCTCTTGGTCAACATCCTTTGATTCTTTTACGATGCACCTGATTTTTCTGCTCGCACGGTTATCGTAATCGAGCGAGCGATATCGAGGCGACCTTAATACGGGGCGTGGACAGATCGATCGATCGCGACCGTGTCTCGAGGGTCCAGAACAGGAAGCTACTTCCGGATACATACCGTTCGCTGTCCTTCCGTGAGCCTCGACCGATATTTGCAAACCCGCCGCGATTATAAATACACGCGAGTTCGTTTCCCTGTCGCTACGGGTAAAGATCTCGCTTCCTGTTTACATTTCCACCCCTTCGCTTTATCCGCCATAGGTAAGAAGGGTGAAATGCTCTCAGCGCAAGATCTCACGCGCGGATGATCAATAGGATTTTAATAGAGGCGCTACCGTTCTCGCGTTTGTCTATTTGTTTAGCGTAGGAGTCTGTAACAAGAATTTTCGTTTACCGGACGGGGGATGAAGTTCGCGTGCGATCGCCACGGAATCAAGTTAACGAGCAATTTGACGAGAGCTAACGAGAGCAGTGGCTGGTTTATTGGCGTGTAATTAACCGCTCGACGGGATTCCAGCGCGGAAGAACTTTGAGATAACTCGCGCGGGCCCCGAAACGATGCGGACGTTCCAAATTACCCGGTAATTATTCTCCTTAAGCGGGATCGCGCGTGGATCAGCGTTACATAAGTGTCAGAATTTTATTCGTTACGAACACCTCCACCCCGCGCTGTGGGCACATGTATATCTCACGTATTGCGGTTAGGAAATGCGGTTTCGTCCGCGTTCCAGCTGTTCCCAGTTCACGAAACGCGTTCAAAACCTGATGCACGCGTCGACCGGGAGCGGCGACCGGGTTCTCACCTTACCTACGAGACCTTGAATTCTCTTCTCGGTTCGGGATTGAAATCCACTCGGTAACACCTTTCCTAGTTGAATAGAGCAAATTCGATAACTCCTATTCCGGGCTTTACCTGTCGCCCAATAACAGCGGGGTTCACCCTGCGACGATAAATCCGCGTGAAAATTTTTCAGCCGGATTCGACTCTCCTCTCACGGAGTAATGACACCGGTGCAAGCGTTCCTTCCTCTTTCCCTGTCTTCTCTTTTCCTTTCTTCCTTCTTTCTCTCGCTCGCTTCTTTGCTCGTAGTTTTGGGATAAGGTTAGTGTGTCGAGCACGGAACACACTCGATGCGAGAGTCACGAGGTAAACGGAGTAGAGGGGAAACAGCCCAGGGGATGAGCAATGGCAGAGGGAGGAAAAAATGGGGGGGAGACCGGAATAACGTGTTTATAAAGAAAGGGCCATCGAAATCAAGTTTGATATGTAGTCTTTTTTTTTGCGGGGTACGCGCGATATTTGTGCTCCGACACGATAATCGCTTCCCCCGGGTTTAACGCCCCGATTAATTTAACGACTCGCCGAGCTTTTTACCGGACGTCGAATTCACGAATTATATCGACCAATTATCGACTCCTCCTTAATCAGAACTGTACACAACCGTTCCGCGAGGGATTGTGTAATGTGCATTGCGATCGCTTTTTGCGATCATCAATGAACCTGGAATTGTAATTGCCAAATTGTAACTCCATTTCTTATCGAATGCCTCTTGACGTCAAGCAGATCTTTGGAATTCCTCTGTTAAGTTCATGAGCACTAAATAAATTGAATAGCCAAATGGCAAACTAGAAATCTAGAGAGAAAGAAGAGCCTGAGAAAGAGAGAGAGAGATTTTTATATAGACTTTTGAAAAGAAATGGACTAAAGACAGTTCATTTTATATTGAAATGAAGTATGGAGGGTTAACCCTTTGCACTCGAAGAATTTTTCCACAAATATTTCGTGAATTTCTTACATGCAAATAAATGTATTAAAATTATTAACAATTTTTGCTTTCGTCATTTTTTACATTAATGTATATATGAATTTTATAATAATTAAGTGTAATTCAATCAATAATGTATCGAGTAGTAATCATTTACCTATATAATCTTTATTTTATAAAACAGATGGTGACTGAGAGTCACATCTCCAGTGCAAAGGGTTAATATGATATTTAAAAAGAGGCTCGGCGATTAATCGGTGCCGTTGTCGATCGCGTCGGAAATCTGGTTGACATCGTCCCCGACTCCCCTTCTGTGTTCCTCTGACATCTTCATTCGGGGCGTCGACTAACGAGATTCCTGCGGTAACGCTGTTTGTCCCGGCGGCAATTTGTTGTCGCGGCTCGCTCGTAAACCCGACTCGGTGGACTTAAGAATCGCAATAACAGTTGGACCCGATCCTGGGCGGGAAAAAACTCGCGGCCTCGGTTCATTTCGAACGAGTTATTACGCGGTCGCCACCGTGCGATGCCCGACTTATCTCTTATCTCTCGCTGATTGGTTTATATAGCGCGTGTCGGGTTACCTTGTCCGTACAGCGTATAAACGGCCTTCTTACGCTCCGTGACACGCACAGGGAATACTCACGCGCTTTACCCACTACGTGCGCCGGGTTACAGAATGTCGTTCGCCGAGCTCGTTCTCACATTTTCGATCTTGCCCGTTTCTGCCACGGTCCAGAAATATCCGAATACCCGCTCAGATTTATTCAGTAATATTATCAAAATGGATTACCATATCCCAGTCTTTTCTCTCTTCTTAAAAAATATGCTACGTGCTTCGGTTCTCGTGTTCCAGAACGATCAGTACGTTCTGGATATTTATGCAAAATAAACTATATTTGTAATATCATGGGAAATTCAATTTAAATAGGGATTTCTTTCATATTTATTTATACAAAAATTATAATATGCACCTCACTTCTTATATTTCTCCTTATTTTTCTATCATATAAAATCTGCAGTCTATCAATTACGCTGGATTCAATGATTATTATCAAACCATATAAAAACGTTGATATTCTTTTTTATCAAGTTTCCGTTGATTATCACATCGGGGGCGATGTACACTTAAATTTGTTCGAAGTAAAATTATGGATAATCCCGGAGGAGGAGGAAGGTATCTAAAGATAGCGGAACGAAGAGGAGTAACGGAGGTTCATTCCTCCAAGGAACGCGAGTTTTTCTGAACGCTTAGCGCGCCGCGTCAGCTACGAAGGAAACGCATTCCGGTGTTCGCGCGTGTGTACCGGTTAAATTAGCGTTAACGACTCGGATTAACTTTCCCGGCGTTGCGTCAGGAAAAGAAACAGCGAGAACCTAACCCAAGCGGAGAAACGAACGGGCCAAGCCCCCACGATTACGCTTACGTGTGTACTTAATATACGTATTACGCGAGCGTACATGTATATCGTGCGAGTTATCTACGAACAGCCGTAGCAATAACTCTGACCTTACTCTCGTCGCCATCGAGAGTGCATACTCTTTCGAAGTAATCACAGATTAAATTTTTCATTCGGTATTCTGATAAGCGGAACTTCCTGATGATTATTCTCCGTGCTTGTTTCAACTTCTTCGTAAAGACCAACCGTGTTTTCACGGAGAGTTTGAAAGTGTTCGCTTTCAGGCACCCTTCAAAGGTTCTACGATTAAAAAATAATAATTCAGGGGGAATCGCTTTCGAATTGCATTTCTTTCTTCTAATGAATAATTGACAAGCGAACAACAAGGGAGAATATATCTCCCGCGGCAAAAAGGTCAACTCGGGGGCAGGGAGACAGGCACACCCTCTCCACACGGTCAGAGTTATTTCTACCTTTGTAAAAGGATTAAGTCTGGCCCTTCGTTTTCCCCAGCGCTTTCCTATACACAATTGCTTTTGTGCCACCCAACCTACCGACTCTCCCTGGCTTCGCCCGTATTTTCCTATCGCTCCCGGCTGGCCCTTTCATTTCGAACGCGATGCTCGACACTTCGTCTCTCTATTGTTTCACCGATATTCTATCACTGTTATGTCGATGATCATTGATCCGGAGTGAATGTTTATTATAGCAAAAAGCGTGATAACAATCTTCTACAAATATTTGACGAATTACTTACGTACAAATTAATTAAATAAATAAAATCAAATGTATATAATTGATTAATTGAAAATAGAAAATTCATATACGTATATTTAAAAATTGACAATACTTTCAATAACATAAACCAATTAGTAAATATTTGGAATAATAATAAAGTTTAATCAGTAATATTGAAGCAATAATTATATTTTCTATATAAAAATTATTTTAGCGGTGACTGTAAGTCACTTCTTAAGTACAAGGGGATAATATCGTCCTGCCTGTCTACGATATGGCAAATGAATAATTTCAAGTGATTGTAGATTAATTTTTCTTGAAAACAAAGAGGTACTTCAAGTGTTTATCGTTAATAAGGGGGCGATTTTCGGCGGAGTAATTCAAAGGGAAGGCGCGGAGGGGTTGGCAAGGGTCGTTGGAAGGAACGGTGATTAAACGCTTACGAGAAGCTTTTTGAGGTCGTTTGTGCCCACCCCGTCCGCGTCTCGCTCCTTTCCGGGCATATTCAAATCACTCTTAATGGTCGAGACTCACGCGAGGTTCGCGCGTTACCGCCGAAAAGTTACCCGAAATCCTACTCGTACTTCTCCGCGGAACTCTCATTTCCACGGGGTTCCCGCGCGCAGCCGAGCTCCTCGCGCCCACCCGTGGAATCCTATCCGGCGAACGGGGAAAACGGTAATGGTCCCGACGTGACGCACGAATAATGAAAAGTTCCCCGCGTTTTCCCTGTTTCAGACTTCGCTCCCCGGGCTCTATTAACCGCCCGTTTTACGATTCCTGTCTCGTTGTTAACGTCGCGGAATCATTTTTCAGAGCCTCGAACAGTTGTAAGATCGGTTTGCAAAACACGAGAAAGTAAGGCTGAAATTCTGAATCCGGTTTGGAATTAACCCCTTGACGTACAAGTTAACCCTTTGCACTTGAAGAATTTTTCCACAAATATTTCGTAAATTTTTTACATGCAAATTAATGTATTAAAATTATTAATAATTTCTTCCTTAGGTATTTTTTAAATTAATATATGTATATCAATTTTATAATAATTAAGTTCAATTTAATCAATAATATATTGAAGCGATAATTATTTCCATGTATAACAATTATTTTATGAAACAAATGGCAACCGTGAATCACCTCTCGAGTGCAAAGGGTTAAATGGAATTCGATGTGTCCCGAAAATGTTAATTTTTGGCTAAACCGAGCTCCAATGGTTAAAACAAAAGTAGGGACGCACATGAGCGCGAACTCTTTTAGTATTATCTTTTTAGGGTGTTTGCTGCCAAACGAAATCGCACCGAAACCTTGTCGTTGAATTGAATTAATTTTATTTAAACACCGTCGACGACCTTAAGAGTAGAGAACCGAATTTGCTAGCTCGCTCGGTGTATCGCGTGGGTGTATGCTTCTCCGAAACACGTCTCGGTTACAACAGGTTACAATCGGCGTGTACGTTATACGCCCACAACGCACCTGTATAATCCCTACTCTTTGCTGTAACGGTTATCTGCCGAAAGTGATACTCTCCCTTGTTACTATCTTTTTCCCCGGCCACGCAATTATTCTCGGTTCGCTTTTCCAAATAATTAATAAGTACCATGATAATTGGTGTCGAATTCTCAGGTAATACAATGATTCATATAGACTGCGGACTGACGTCACTTAAAAAAAAACTATTTTCTTTTGCCCCTCAAAAATAATGACGCACATTTTTGACAAACGAATTTGATTCGTTTTCGTTCATCTATTCGTTTTATTCGTTTCGTTCATTTCTGACAAATTTTTCCTCAAACCCATTTTCCATCATGTGGTAAAAAGTGAAAAACGTGAAGCCAGCGAACAGGGAATTTAGGATTCAATGGTTGCGTTTCGAGTGGAAAGGGATTATTGAAATTTTAATCGGGACCATAATCGTCTCATACGTCATCGCAGGTATATAAAGGGAATAATAAGGAGAACGTTATTTCATATTCTCGGCGGTCGAATTTGTTATTCGCGGCACGGGAGCGAGGCAGGGGAAGAGGAGGCGAGGCGCGATACATTTATTCTCATTCGTTGGGTCGAAAAACCAGAGCCTAGGAGAGAAACCCCGACAAGATTCGGCTTTCAGGAATAGCAGCCACGGAATCCCTGGCTGCTGCCGCCGCCTGCTTCTCCTTTCCCCTCCCTGCCTACTTTCTCGTCCCACAGGAAGAGCTAACGCGACGATAAAGTAGCCAAGCGGCAGGAAGTCGTGGTGCGATCAGGGATGAAGCAGGGCTCCGCTTCTAATCTACGCGTCGTTTAACCTCCTCAAGCTGTACCATAAAAACTGCTTAACACATTTTATATAGCCCTTATCTCAATTTATTCAAGATAATTTATTCGCGAAATGAGAGATAGATTTTTTATTAGTCCGTGACGTATAAATATTAGATGAAAAACAAATTTAGCAATTATTGGAATGTAGAAAATTTTCAATGACACATGATTCGATTGATCATTTTTTTTTTTTTTAATACAAAAAAGGGAATCGATACGAGTTGTACTGGTGGCGAAATAAACCAGGGCCAGAGTCATTCGAGAGAGTGTCGTGTTTTAACGAGATGAAAAGCGGGAAACAGGGAGAGCGAGCTGTGTCTCGAAGATTGTTCAATGATAAAAACAGGTTTAGAGCGCGTAATAAGCTTTGGTAATAATCGCGATACGGCCGCGATAAATATGATTGAAATTCGCCGTGAAATTACGACATTAAGATAAGCCTCGTTACAGTAATTTCCTGATCGATACGATCCTTGCTCTCGAACGTACGTTAATGAATGCGACATACGTAATTAAGAGATAAATCGAAAACTAAATTGTTTTTCGCCAGCGGCACTTCGATCATCTTCGTCATCGATACCATCGATCAGTTTCACCGCTCGAAAAATGCACGAAGCAGTGGGCGTGCAAGTATTTTAGAAATCTTAGATTTTCCTCTCACGGAAGGAACGCTGCGAAGGGTCACCCATGTATTGAATTAGGTCTATTATCGTGAAAGACGAGGAGGTAAAAAAAACGAAGGGGACTTTCAGATAAGAAAGAAGTTCGAATTTCAACGTTTTCCCCGAGGCAGGGAGTATCGGGGAAAGAAAAATGGGAGTACTCCTGCTCGTGGAAACATGGGCAGTTGAGGTGCTAACAGAAAAAGTATAGTCGAGAAACGATCTTATGTTTCATAAACATAAAATTAATGAACTGTACGTAAATAAGGAAATAATTTTTAAACGAAAATAATTTACGGACTTATTGAGACTCAGGCTAGTCTAAATTCACTTGTAATTATCTATCGAGGAAAGACGATCAACTTGTACGTGCAGTACTTGCAGCGCATCAAATGTCGGACGCGCTGCGACCGTGAAATTCCAAAACGAGAGGAGAAAACAACATGTAACTAATAACACTGGCAGTGACCCCTGGCTGAATTAAAATATTGTTAAAAATTCACGTGGAATGTCTTAGGCGTGGCAATTTGCATACGCTTTGATCGCGTAACGATATCGTCTCTCGAGATCGTTCGCTTCTTCTCCGATTTGGTTTCACGGGTCGCAAACGTCAAAGGGCCTGTACAGGGCAATAAATAAATGTGAATCAAGCGTACAGAATAAACGAGTCGCGGAGGAGAGACGATTGTCCGATACTCGAGGGACGATTGCTCTCTCATCTCAGCGGATTAATTGATCGAGTCGATTGTTCTCGAGAGAGCCAGCGGAGGACGAGGAGCGCGGGACGAGAGGTCGTAGAAAGGGTTGCTCTTTGTGAACGATTCTTCTCATTTGAATCAAGAAATCTTCGGCCGGAAGGTGAAGTCCGCTGATATCTAAGAGGGAAGCATATTATTTCAAGGGAGAAACGTGCATGCCTTTGTTTGGAAACCGGGAAAAGAAACGAGGATCCGTTCGGGAAAAACGAGGATCCTTGCGAGGGTTCCTTGCGAAACGAAAATCGAGCTTGCTCTTTTGAACGCGGCCCGGGAGGAAATGAATTCGCGCGGTCGAGAAAGAGGAGGCCGGGCAGCAGACCTCGGGCCAGAGGGACAGGAACGAGAACAAGAGGAACAGGCAGAGTCGGTTCTAAGTATAGGGAGACAGAGAGAGATAGAAAAGAGTGGGGGAGAGAGAGAGAAAGACGAACGTCGAGGCGACCGGCTGAGGCTGGAACGATCGTGCCGAATACCAAGTAGCAGAGTTTGTCTGCGATCCGTATGCAACGACCGCCACGCCGATGCAGATGTCGATGCGACTAACGATAGCCTCGCTCGTATCGAAACGGGATCGAACGAAACCGATCGAATCTCTTCTTCGCACTTGTCGTGTTACCTCCTCGAAAACTAAAATTATTTGCGAAACGTTACGTCGTACGTATGTGCAGAAAATCGAGTAATTGAGAAAAATACGTATTAGTTTTTTTCGTATAAACGAAGAGAGGCAAGTCATTCGTTAAATGATACCATTAAGATGGTAATTTGAAAAGAACTCCTCCTTTTCAACAAATCGTCGAACCGCTACTTTCGCTCGGCAAAGCTACTTGTTTCTCCGCGTAGACGGATGCGTTAGTCTTCGGTTGCTAAGTAGCCGATAACGCGTTGCGAAAACCTTGGTCAATTACGGCCCGAGCTCTAATTAAATGCGTACCGATGCATCGGTTTCTTCTCGAATGCCGCGGGGACGGGACCCGATCGCCTCCGGCTGAGAACAGTCTACAATTATGCTTCCTTTCGCGTTCGCTCTTTCTGGAACCTGAAACGCGCTGCGCCACCCACAGCTACCCGAATTTTCGTCAAATTTTAGCCTCGCTGACCGCGGGG
>SHCU01000863.1:7081-19929 GCA_004307685.1 Ceratina australensis | reverse complement strand
ACGCGCTGCGCCACCCACAGCTACCCGAATTTTCGTCAAATTTTAGCCTCGCTAACCACGGGGAAACGCGTGCAAACGCGTTAACGACGACGAAAGCAGGAGAACGACAGTGAACTGTCTCGTCAGGATTGTTTCGCACGCGCTGGCCGTTCAGGAAGACCGTGGATAATTTAGAGATCACTAAATGTGGACCGCTTTGTGAGCCCGTGAACGTAACACCGACGAAAGTAAGCGCGAAGCGAGAGATGTAATCTGTGTCGACGACCTCCGCCGACTAATATTACTACTATACGCGTTGAAGTTACGAGCCGCGCCTGTCTAACCCCTTTCGTTGCACAGGAGGGTGTTGTCCCGTAGGAATTAAGTAATTGCTCACGAGAGTCTCCAGTATTCTCTCGCACGGGTATAGCCAGTTTTACTTACAGCCTGAGACGTACGGATTAGTAAGCAAGCATGTAATCGCATCTACCTATGTGCTATTAGTATTCAAATGTTCACATTGCCTACAAGTGCTATAGTTCTCAGTTTTGATTATCTTTAAAAATACGCTTCATTTGTTTATTGACAGTTATGCAAAAGTACAAAATTCTGTTTTGCATTTACATTTTGTTGTAAATTAACATTAAACCTGCCATGGTTAAAATGACCCTTCTTAAATTCTACAATAAAAATAAAACGAAAATGGCTTTGTTACGTTATTAAAATTGTAACCGATGCTAAATTAAATTCCCAATCAAACGTAAAAAGTGTTAAGCCTGCAAAATTTGTCGGTAGGTTTAGCGTTAAATAAGAATGTTAACGATCAGCACAAGAGTTGCAGATATGCTAGTTTCTTATTATTAAGGGCTCGTAGAAACGTAAGTTCGAATTAGAATTGTCCAAGTGAGTATCGATCGCGAGCTTCTCACGAGGCAGCAATCAAGCCGTCGCCTTGATCATGTTCCCTGCTCGAGATGCGAGGGGTCAAGAATCGGTAACGACCGATTCGAGAGCGTTTCTAAGGGCAAACACGCTCCTTTGATATTCGGGTTCTCTCGCACGATATATTCAGAGTATTTAAATATCCGCTCTCTCACTCACCGTCTACTCGAAGGCGTGTTCACAATCGGATGAAGAGGAATCGTCGGGATGCCGGAATCAGTTGTTTATTGGTTGCAATAATGGGTTAAATTGGCCACCGCGGGTACTACGAAACGTTTTCAAACCGGCCAGCTGTTGATCCCGGTATTCAATTGGGGTTCGCCAGTTAAAATTAAGCTACGCCGTTCTCACTCTCTCTCTCTCTCTCTCTTTTTTTTTCTCCTCATTACAAGTGTCCATTATCATTTGAATGGTTACTTCATTAGCGGCGTCCGTTCGTCTCGGTTTTATTTAACCGCGATCGCCCTTAGGGTCACCGACTTTTTTCCCGCTACGAAATTAATTCTCGATAACCCTGTCACTCTGGTATACTCTAATTCTGTCAGATACTTCTATGAATCGTTAAATTGATTAAACAAGATCTCGTATCTCTACTCCGTTAATCATTAACTTTAAAATCAAGTAATTTTCAATATTTGGATTCCAGAGTGCCTCGTTACATTTTGTTCCTTTCCGTGCGAGATTCTTCGCTCTCTCCGATAGAATTATTGCATAACAATCTCCCTGGAAGTTCACCCTCCGGAATTCACGCTCAGAGAGGAACAAGGGAGCCCGCGTATTGGCATTGTGCGTGTGCTCGCGTGACCGTAGCGGGGATCACCAGATTGGGCGTAGGTCAGTTATGCAACGTCGCTGGCCGTCGAACTTACGAACTGTGACGCGTCACTCGCTTCCCGCGTAGACTCTCTCGGTACACCTCTATGTCACTTTCCGTTTTTGGGAATCAGATCTCTTCGCGGTGCTGGTAGGAAACCCAGATGGGATTATCGAGGGTGCCTGCCAGAGTGGCTTAGGGAGTGCGTTTCAATGAAAAATTGAACGAAATTGATGGGAATCGGCGAACGCGGCCGGCTGTTTCCGTTTCTATTCCCTGGAACAAAGACAGAGTGGCGGGGGTGCCTGCTGGCAAGATGGCCGACGAGCACGTCTCGTCCCGGGGGTTGACCTTTTCCCGGAATAAGAGATTCCCGGCCAGAGATACAGCCGTCCAATCGTTGAATAATAAACGCGTCCCATTTCGATGAGAGTCGACGCGACGATGCTTTTCGAAAATGTCTTCCCGCACACCGACGCAACGTTGCCTTTTTTTTTCATTCTCGTCAAAGAAAAGGGTGTTTCAGAGCCTTTGGATTGAAGCGAGCAACCAGGCGCCGCGGCATCGCTTGGTTGTCCGCGCGCTCGGTTCTAGTTGTGAATATAACTCGAGGTATTTAGGTGAGCGCGTGCATTTCCGCCGGCCGTCGTTTGCTGGCCGAGGAGGTCGATAGAGAGACGGGGAACGCTCGCGCGAATACTATTTTCCCATGCGAGCGACAGGGACGGATAGAGAGATACGTGAACGCGTTCGTGGACGCGTATGCCTGGCGCAGGTCTGCGCTAGCGATGGGACCGAATCGTATAAGGCTCCGAAACCTTCGATCAAACATTTGCAAATGGCAACGCGTGATTAATCATACAACAGTTGCGACTAAACGCATAACAGCGGGTTGCAACAGATACATACGAGGTGTGGTAAAAGTCCTCTGTTCACTGGCTTAAAATTACATGTGTCTTAATAAACTTACAAATACATAATTTCGTTGCTCGACATTATTAACCGAGTGAACATGACGTAAGAAGATATCTCCGTTTTAAGTGTTAACGAAAAAAGAGAGTAAGGTCAATTGACATGGAACCCTTTGTATAAAAATTTAATCGTAACAAAGCCGGGTCATGATTTTCGCAAGATTCCGCCTTTTATAACTGAAGCAACAGCGAGTATCGTGATAAGTTTCAAGCGGAATCTAATTACACACGCTGAGTCGTTCTAATCATTTAACAGCTGTAACCGAATCGGAGAATTTTTGCGTCACGACGTCGCGGACGGAGATTAGCATCTGCTCGCGTGCATAACCGGATTCGTAATCGATAAGCGAAACTGCGTGCGAGTGCATCATTCCCATCGCCCTGTCCGACCGGTGCTCCGTGAGCCTGTTGTTGATAAAGGATAGGGAACGATAGCGAGACGGAGAGGAATAGAGAAAGTCCGCTGAGTAACAGGGACCGAATCCCGCGACGAGGATGGCGAACGTGAGAGTGGGCTTCGGACGTAGAAAGAGCGAGAGTGACGAGAGGAAAAGGAGTGTAAAAACGAAGAGGAGGAAAGACGGTGGAAGGATCGAGAAAGGGCGTGCGGCGAAGGACGCGGAGGAATTAGAAGGATGGATTTTCTGAACAGGGACAGAAAGGCGAGGAGACCGCGAGGAGGAATTCTAAGAGGTCCGGGATAGACGAGGGCGCCGGAGTGGAGCCGTGGCCGAGAGAGATGAAACGCGAAGCGAGGGAGGAAAATGTACGACGAAAAGAGACGATGCGACCTGTCGCGAGGGGGAGCGCGAACGACGTCTCGGCAAGAAGGAGACATGTTCGGGCTTGGGGTGAAGAGCCATCCACGAGAGAGACGCGAGGAACTAGGAAACAGAAATGTGGGAGAAAAGAAGAGCGAAATCAGGAGACAGAGGCTGGTAAAAATGAAAAATATAGCGCTATGGTGCTTCGTGAAAAGCTCACTCTCCGATTAGGTCGCGTAATCGGTGACCCGATGTCGAAACTGTTCTGTAGGACGAATCGGGAAAGTCTTTTGTCTCGTTGAAAGGGGCAAATACTGCGCCGTGTCGAGCTACACAGGTACCTATTGTTTCGAAAATCTTTGACTCTCGGAGATAGAGCCGGCCGGTCTGTGTACGCGCGTGTGGTTTCACGTCTTTTACGAAAATAAGCGTTAGCCTCAGCTGTATGGAACAGATGTTTCGGAAAAGCGTGCGCGAAGGAAACGAAGGGGAGAAGCGGAGATTCTGGGAGTGAAACGTGCGCTCACGTTGGTAAATAGTGCACGTGTAAAAGTTTGACGAACGAAGGAGGAGCGCACGGCGAGAGACGCGGAGGAACGGTGTGTGGGAAATGAGAAAGAGGAGTTGCATGAACGGAGACGGGTTTTAAGAGATAAAGAGAAGGTAGGAGAGGGAGCGACTCGGTGTAGCGGATGGAAATGTGTGGGTCAAAAGCCTTGGTGCACCTCCGAACGGAGGAGCCACCTGCAAGGACAATATAATCAACGTAGCGTGAGTGCTTCGCTTGGCCTCGCGATCCTATCGCGAAACGAAAAAAAATCATCCTGTCTTTAGTTACTAGAAACGCGATCGACGTTGTTACGAAGCCGTGTCACCGAAACTCTGGAACCGAATAGAAACGAGCAAATAGCTCTTATAACGAATAATTCATCTACTAACATTGTATGATTTGGATGATGATGTTCCTATATTACAATTTATCTCGTAGTTGACTTCCTCTAGCATCATGGACTACGTTCCTTGCAGCAAATACGTTTGTCAATACTACTAGAAAACATTGTAATTCAGTGTTTGAAAATTTGATTTCTGTTTCCTCCCCTTTTTTATTTTAAATACAATTTTAAAACTTGTCTGTAATTCCTTTCGGCGAACTTCCAGTCGCATTTTCTAAACTTGTCCCTATAGGTATTAGAGCATTCAAGCCCCAGGTAGAGCAATCTCCAGTCGAAGATGTATTAACACTAGAAAGACTGTAACTTAGTATGTACCTATATTGCCCAAAAGCAGTCAAACTGACTTCATTGTGAAAGAATAACTGACGTGTAAAAAAATGTATTTAAAATTAATTTTTAATACTTTCTTATACTATTTACAGTTACAAAACAGGTTTTTAGTAAATATTAACAATAAAAAAAATTTCTAAGAGATTGTAGCATTATATACATAACTCTTTTTCTGACTGAAGCTAAAGAACAGTCAAAATGACTTCCTTGGGCAATCTAGTGTTAAGAGAGATTGAAGGGAGGAATTTTGTGACACAATGACCATTATTCACTGGCCCAGGTCGGAGTTTAACGAACGGCCTGCAACTTCGTCTCCGTTTCCCTCGCGAGCGTTCACGACTCCAGCTCTCCGGTCTCCGGCCGGCAGAGCGCGTCGTTGCGTAAACGCAATGTCGGGAGAGGAATCGTAATGTGGAAAGGTCAGTGTCTTTCTTTCTCCGGTGACGTCGACGGCCCGGCACGAACCGCGCCTCCGAAAATATCCACTCGCCGCGGAAACCATTCAAGCGTCCTCTTTCTCTCTTTGCTGCACGTTTCTCATCGATGATGCGGAGTTCTAATTGGCAGCAAAATTTATTTCGCGTTACTCACCGTCCGATGTTAGGACGAGAATCTTGAAGAGCGTAGCGAATTCTGAGTAAAGTTGTCCTAAGCCACTTCCCGTTTCACGTAGCTTATCGCTGTGAAAGATGATACTCGCGCATCAAATCGTATCACTAAACTAAACTATCGGACGATCGATAATCGCGAGTTCGTCGAAGAGTTGATTGCAATGCCGATATTATCGGTGAGAAACTATCTAAAAAGTTTCAAACGATCGTCAACCGTGATATCGATAATCGTGGGCGTGTAGACGACGCGAGTCTCGCGATACTTTATAATTATCTCATAAGCGACCGGTCAGGTAAATTAATCGACCGGTATAAAACGAGCGCGTTCAAAGTCGCGGCCGTCGTAGATTTATCGCTAACGATGAAGCGAGGAAATGAATTGAATCCGTCGGAACGGAGCGCCGAACTTCGTTTCTGGCCGGAGAATACTTTTTCGCGGCCTGGAAACACGGACGGCATACCACCGCGTGTTCTGGTATGCGATATGATTCGCAATCGGAGTTCGCGCAACGCGACAGGTGTGCACGCATCGAATCTGGGCAAGGTTTACTGTTTCGCGAGCTAATCAATTTTGCGCGAAACACGAGTTGCCTCGGTTCGGTCAGAAAAGGATTCTTGGGATTCTTCGGTCTGTAATGACTTATAAGAAATTCAAGAATGCACATGCACGGCAAAAAATAATTACTAATGTCTGGAAAAGAAGACACGTTTAAAGACCGAGTGGGTAGGTCTCTCTGATTTCCCTCGCAAATCAACGAACGGCTCGTGGCACTGGCAGGCTTTCCGAAATGCCGAGCCAATTGCCAATGTCCGACCCTGCAATTAGGTTTGCGCTGCCAGTAATACCATTACCTGGTAAGCAGGCAATTTCCTTGGTAGTCGTTTCCGTCCTCCGAGACCGGTTCCTTCGTTCAGCCAATGCATCTCCGAGCAACTTCTTTCAAACACATTTGTAATAATTACCCCGTACATGGAAAAACATCATTCCGCTGTTTCAATTGCTTCTAATTATTGTTCTCACCTTACGGATGAAAAAAATAACGCTTTGCAAAATTTGTATAAGATGATCGTTGATTAAAGTCTTTCCGCTAAAATATTTTGTTCACATGATATTTTTCAGTGGCGTCGCTATATCATGCGGCGAGTGCAGCAGCAGTGGTACCAGCGATATTACGGAACCAGGTTCACCGTGCAGCACCAGCAGCGACGAAGGGGTAGCTATACGGGGCGCGTCTGCCAGTCCACTTCCGTCCCTACCCAAGCTGGCGCCACCGTCGCAGGTCGGCACCAGGCCCCAGTGGCCCTGGACCCCGCCATTGGCAGCCACCCCGTGCTCTACCTACAAGAGGCTCAAGGGTGAGCCTGAGGCTGGCGCCGTACCGCGGTCCGGGGCCGCGGATCCAACTTTCCGGGGAACCATTAAATCGAAACCGAACGCCGGGCATCATCATCACGAGTCATCTCAAGGGAAGATCACCGAGTATTTTAAAACTCAGATTAAACCTCAGCAACTAAAGGTACGTACTTGATTTCTCGCAATTGTTTAATTTATCGATTAATTGATATTCAAAGCGTATATATTTGTTTGCGATATGGTGTGTTGCTCTGTATACGAGAACGTATTGTTTTTTGTTGGCAGATCAAGAAGAACAGCGAGACCATGTCGGTATTGGTCGCGAAGAGTTCGCCGGAGTTTCGGAGGCCACCCACGATCCAGAGGAACAAAGCTGGCTTGGCCAAGTATTTAGGGGGCGTGTCACCTAACGGAAGGATGAACAACTCTAATAACGATTGGGAAGTAAGGAGCACGTTGACGGTACCGTCACCAGCGAAGAGACCACTGCCGGTCGTGATAATACCGCGGACCAATGGTAAGATGGATAAGAAGTTGCCCAAACCAATGGTCAGCCTGCCCATCTCGAACGATGTATTGAAGAACATCCCGAGTTGCAAGATCACGTCACTCAGGTAGGACTATCTTACGCTTCCGGGCGTGCCTCGAAGGTGCATCTTCTCACCCTTTTCCTGTTACGTCTGTAACTGCGAAAACTTGTTATCGAGGTACGCCATGCTTAAAACTAAAGATCATATCACCCATAATATTATGTCTGTTCATATTAACAGCTTCACGTTATCATATTTTATTGCGGATATTAAGGGGAAGTAGGACAATACTCGTGAAAGCAATGTTTGTAATCTTTTCTGTTATCATCAACTAGGTTGTCATCGGATTCAACGTCGAACGCGAAAAATATTTCATCTTCATCGTCCACACCGGCACCTACACTAACGAACGAAGTAGCAACCCTCGATTTTAAAGGCTGCATACTTTCGAAGCCGCATGTCAACGAAAACAACAATCTGACGAATGGTTGCGGGACCATCCTCGACTCATTGCGGTCTCAGGCTAGCGTGGATCCACTGGCGAGGCTAAAGGTACCGGAAGCGGATACCGAGAAGATCAAGGAACGACAGGCGAGTCCCGCGGACGACGTTGAGGAGGAGGAAGAGGATTCGAGAAGTAGCGTTTCCAAGCCACCTTTGTCGCCAATCCTCTCCGCGCCGACCACTATACGATTTCCGGCCAGAGAACCAGAACGACAACAAGGGGCAGACAGCGGTGTCTGCCGGTGGGACAAGTGCGAGGACAGCTTCGAATCGAGCAGCGAACTTCTCGAGCATTTGCAGGTAAAATCAACTACTGATTTACAGATCTCACGTCAAATGACACCGCGCGATAGTTTACCATTTTACGGCGTGAAAACAGTTTTTAGTTTACTTTTTTTATCGTATCGACCGCTAACATGTAGCAAGCGAGTATTTCGATTATACAGAGGAAATAACGAAGTATACGTATCGCGTTTCGAGTTTTCTGTTACATTGTTGTGATTCCCCCAATGCTGTTCACGGAACTCGTAACACCGACGACCGATACACTTTTTTTTGTTCCGTAATCGATATCGCAACATCTCGCTACCGAATATCCGTCGGATACGGTTTCGTTGCAATATTTTAACTGTTTGACCCGGCATTGACGGTTTCAGGCGGCGCACATTAACTCGCAAACGGGAGGCGACAATTTCGTTTGTCAATGGCAAGGATGCAAAGTTCAAGGGAGGACTTCTTGCTCCAGACGATGGCTGGAACGGCACGTGCTGTCGCACGGTGGCAACAAACCCTTCCGCTGCATCGTCGACGGCTGTGGAAGCAGATTCGGCTCTCAGGTAATGCGTCGTATCCGAAGGTTCGCCTACCCTGTCAAGCAGCTGTAAGTTCTGCTGTTTGCAACTAAATTGATGGTCCATTACGGTTCCTACTTTTTTTCTGCAAACTTTAATCCACGGTCTTTTCGCATTATATTGATCTGATTGGGTTTCCGTTTCAGTATTTACTTCTTCTTTGTCTCTATTTACTTTCTCTTTATGAAAAAATTATTCGAATCATCTCTTGAACGTGATAATGACGCTGTTTTTATGATTACTCACAGTTGTTCATTCATCTGTACGTTTCATTCATCTCAATATCGGATAAAATCCCCGTTGGGAAGTTGTGGCCAGCCACAAACTCGATATTACGTATCGTTTCACTATCCTTGAACGCTCGCGCGACGTGTAAATAACGTAACGGATTTGTCTGTCCGTTGAATAACCCGTTGGCGAGTACTCTAACTTGCTTTCCCTCTATCGCGTTATCGACGAATTCCTGGATCCTTCATCGGCCGTTACGCACCCAGGAAATATTGTAAATCCGTCGACAATGGTTGCGATGCGACGATTAATCAAATAAATGTTTTTCCTGTTTATTAAGCATTTCAACGAGCTACACGCTTTCCAAGTATTCTGGAGGATGTTTGTTGTACATATTGTTATCACCCGATGTTGCTGACGTTGGGTAATGTATCTTACGCACCTTAAACGAGGGATTACGTGCTTGTTCCTCTTCAAACGAGGCTATACGGCTCTCGCTCGGATTAGACGTACTCCCTGGTTGACTTCTGCTAGAACGCTAATTTATTGACAGCGAAGCTGTGCCGGTTAAGACACAAAGAAATATCATGTATATCGTCGGCGCTTGGTCTGAACTTTGATTTATTGATAAATCACACGTTATATCGATCAGTCTGCGTGTCATTGATAGAAAATTCATTTTTCTGTCTCTTAACCGTTACCGTTGTTGCCTGTAAACAAAGCAATAACTTCGGAAGTTGGTCAGACCGTCTGTCTTCGAAAATGCGGGCATTTTCCAGGGACAGCTGATACTCTGCGATCTCTCTTCGACGACAACTTTTGTCGACACCCCACTCACTTGTTGCTATTGTTGTCCCTTGGTTTCGCAACGAAAAACGAATGCGTTTTGTTATTCTGGTACAGGCGCACTTAAATTCATCATCGATCGACTTCTTATTCGCGCATCACCCTATTCATTATACAGGCAACGATGTCTTTGAATGTCTGCTTTTAGACATTTCTATTCGATTTCGTCTTCGATGTTTCATCCTCCTGCGTTAGGCGGGGACCGCTTTCCCTGGAAGGTGCTCGCATCTTAGGTGATAACCGGCTCAATCCCTTTTCCAGCCCGCTTTGGAGAGGCATGTGAACGGACATTTCAATCAGTCGGAGAATAGCAACAACAGTGGCAGACGAAGCTGCGAGAGCGGGGGGAAATTGGTCAGAAGAAATGGGAAGCGTCTTCGATACAGGCGGCAGCCTTGGTCAGGTAACTGTCGTTCATCGATACGAGAAATTCCTCGAATTTATTCTAGATACAGACATTTCATCGCGTTATTCTTTCCTTTGTAGCGAGGATATTCGACTACTTCGATTCTGGAGTCATGGAAGGTCTCCAGCACAGACTACTTCAATTGGCAAAGTCAAGGACGCAAGGTCGTCTCGCGGAGACTCCTGGAAATTCGATGGCCCTAACTAGTCAAGTAAGTGTTATCGCACTTGCAATTCATTAAATACGATCTGTATGCTTCCTCTTCTATAATCCCATATTACTTGATTCTTCTCAAGCGCCGAGGAAATGATCCTTATTAAACGAGAAGTTGATGGCATAGTGGGAAGCATACATTGTACACATTTTTCCTGTACGAGAACCGTAGATGAGATCGCATTTCTAAACAAATTTTCTTATCCGAATAGGTGTTAGCTCGAAGAGTAGAATTGGATGGGAAGACTAAAGTCCTGCTGCGGTGGTACCCTCCAGACATGTGAGTAATACTTTTCTTCTCGTTTCCGAATTTTATTCGTTCGTTAATTGCAATTTTAATTGTTTCCATCAGTGAGCCGGACGAGTGGGTCTTAGAATCCGAAGTACAAAGCACGAAGAACGTGAGTATTAGAAAAGTGGCGTCGAGTCATCCCGAGGAAGTTAGCCTGGCCTTACATCCGGCGATCAGCGGTGATCCGCCGCCGTTGACGCGGGTGAAGCAGCGTCGAAAACCGGTGAAGAACTCGTGATGATGTCGACATCACTGTGACCGAGGATAAGCGTAACGATTAAGAAGCAACCGATGATACGAAAGCCAGAGAACGTTAGAGACAAGTCCTGTATCAGGACGATACTCGGATTATCTGGCCTGTACAGAATGGGCTTGGTGAACCGACAAACCGTGACCCAAGTCAAAGGTTAAACGTTCTGCCTCGCGAGAGTAAGGATGAATATCCAGATGGGAGAATCGACGTTCGAAGAAAACACTGCACGCGAAGATCAGAGGAGCCATAGCGAGTCTCTATGAGTCTCGCATCCTCGGCTGCGGAACCGAATAAGGAGGAAGACAAACAAACGGAAGGAATCATGAGAATGTAGCTGGAGAGTACCCAACGTGGGGAAGAAAGAGTAAATACATTCTAATTTATTTAGCCTAAATCGATCGATCGTTAGGTGATATAATTAGTAGAATCGTGCTAATAGCGATGAAGCGATATTCTTGTTGCCTATCGGTAACTAAATCGTCGAAACGTTGGGGTCGATTCCTGCCACGAGTGCCTGTCGCATTGCATCACGTCCGATAGCAAGGCGCGGCTGTTACTCGTCGGACTCGGAAGGGCTAGGCTTGGGCCTCAAAAGTGCCTCACCGTGGATGCGTTTTTATATCGTTGACCGTCGTGCAAGACCAATGGATGAGACGACGGCGTTGAATTAAAATGCAGAAAAAATGATAATATTAATGGAAAACAATAATGCAAAACTAAGATTTTACTTACGAGATTTTACTCGGCGCGTCAAAACGCGCGGACATGAGAGGAAAAAAAAGTAGAAGACGCTGTTAAATGTTAGTTGACGATTGTAAGGAGATAATCACTCTGGTGGCCTTAGGAATCAATTAATATCTAACATTGGCCCCTTGGCACTTCCGGGCCCTGTTTAAGATACCCCTAGCAAGAGAGGAGTCGGGAAAGAAGAATAAGGGGTGCAGAATATAAAGGGTGATGCGAAACGTAGACATGTACCACTCACCCTCGACCCTAGACCAACATTCAGAAACAAACGCGTATCTACCTCGATCTTCAACTCGGTAGAAATTGGTGGAGGCCGTTATCGTGCGACGAGGGAAGAAGACACACATACGGAGAAGATGGACGAAGAACGAAATCGAGAGAGGGTGAGCGTACGCTTGGGTATTGGTTGATGTGCCAGGTACGAAAGGCTTACAAAAAGAGCAATAACAGAAGACAGAGAGAATCGCGGCTGGTGTTGACGAAGAAGAAACGAAACAAACTTGATTTTTATTTCTGAGAAGAAGAGGACTCGACGCAAAACTTGAAACTAGAAAGGGATAGGTCGAACGATCGATGCGCCAACGACGAAATTTCTATCGAGGTTTATTTGTTTTTCCCTTTAGAAAGAGAACGAAGTTGTACAAAATGAAATTAAAATAGAGAGAAAAAGAGAAGGAATAGGATAAGAAAGAAGAGAATTGTGTGCCCGAGATGTATACGATTTCTCAGGCATTTCATCCTCGCCTATTTTTAGTTTTCCATTGGATTATTAGATGCAGCATGCGCAAGCAAACTTGTCGCTGCGCAACGAGGCAACATCAAGCGATCGTTTCTTTCCGTTTAATCCCTCTTGTTTAATTGTTACCTTTGCCATGTCGGCGCGAATAAAAAGATTACTAAGGCAGGGATCTCCACGCAATTGTCCATTTCACCGTTGGATCTCAAAATCATTTATAGATTTCCGGATTCGAACTGTTCCAAGTTTCATTGATTTGCCATTCGATTCGATTGGAAGAAGAAAGAAGAGGAACGAAGACAGGAAAACGCATTGATGGAATGTGATCAGTTGGAGATACCTGCATCAAGGGTACATTACATCTCCGGAAAGAAATATGAGTGAGTCGACAGCGAGAGCGAATACATCGTGCTGTACGACAGGTAACGAGAAAAACTGTTACTGCTCTAAATAAGGATAAAAAAAAAACACGATGGCTGTGTTACATTTTTCACGGAGTTAAGTAAAGGAAAAAGGGTTGGGGA
>SHCU01000861.1:29302-43990 GCA_004307685.1 Ceratina australensis | reverse complement strand
TCTCTCTCTCTCTCCGCCGAGAGACCGGTTCGATCGATCTCACCCGAAAAAGCTAATGGGCAACCTTTCAGGTTCGGCGAGTTTGAACGCGAGGATGAACGGCATGATCGCCGTGCGAACTCTGGTATACTTCATACTGACTTCGCTGCTGAACGCTGTCCTTGGCGTTATCCTGGTTCTGCTCATCCATCCGGGTAATCCAGGGATCAGAAAATCGATCGCGACCTCGCACAGCGGTAGAGCCGTTAACATCTTGGACAGCCTTCTAGATTTGGGAAGGTACGTCTACCGATGCCTCGACGCACGACCTTTCGCTTCGCACCGGTGTCAGAGGGTATCGATCACCGGACTCGTTATTTCCGAACGCTTGCGTCAACGCGTTACGACGGACGATGTTCCGGTAATTTTCCCACGATAAAACCGGAGTCCTTTACCCCGTCGTCCGAGCAACGCTCGACTCGTTCCACTGTGCTATATGCCCTCTCGTATAACGGGGATATCGTGCCAGGTTTCGCGGCTTCGCGTGCTATCAGATTATCCTCCATCGATTCCCCGGCTATTCTTTATCTGAACTTCGACCGTCGTGCCCTTCGGATATCGTTTTCGACGCCCTTCAAAATTCAATTGCCCCTCGCGCATACTCGCACGGTCGTACGGATTTGTTCCACGACATTTCGATTAAACAGACGCGGCGTTAAAGGTCGGCCGCGCGATCGGTGAACTTTCCCTAACAATCGGTGGAACAAAAATAAAAACTGATATCGATCTCCGTTCGCGAAGAAGCACGGAGATATATATCCGTTGTCGTACACACCGTCGACTAATGGAATTACACGCTATGCTCGCCGATAAACATAGCCATCGATTAAACTATAATAATAAAAAGTGTAACGACGTAAACTGGAACTTTTTCTTCTATCGCAGGAATATGTTCCCGGACAATATTTTCCAAGCAGCCTTTCAGCAGGTAAGCCTGTCAGCTCGTAACAACGAATCGATGCGAACGATGCATCTTTAATCGACTCACCCGCGAGTAGCTCGTTTCTCACGCTAAACGTTCTCGATCAGGCGCACACGGTATACGTTCCAAAAACGCCGCCGTTCCGGAATCTCACCGACACGCTGTCCACGGAGGTCCTCGGGGACGAGGAGCTGATGAGGGTGACGCAATACAGGAGCGGTACGAACACCCTGGGCATAGTGTTCTTCTGCCTGGTGTTCGGCACGTTCCTGGGCACGCTGGGCGAGAAAGGCCAGATCGTGATCGACTTCTTCAAGGCCGTGTTCGAAGTCATCATGCGAATGGTGTCAACCGTCATGTGGTAAGATCGATTCCGACGAATGATCACCACCTCGCGTGGCCTGTGACCGAGAACTGATGACGAATTGTTCTTAGGATGACACCGGTGGGCATCACCTCGGTAATAGCCGGTAAAATACTGGGCGTGGCGGATCTGGCGCTGGTGATGTCGCAACTGGCCTGGTTCATCGTAACGATCGTGGTCGGTGTGTTTTTCTATCAGCTGGTGATCATGCAGCTGATCTATTTGGCCTTCGTGAGAAAGAACCCCTTTAAATTCTACGCCGGCCTCGCCCAGGGCACGCTCACCGCCTTCGCCATGGCTTCAACGTGAGTCGTCGACCTTCGAACTCAGCCCGACCTTCAGAGTACCCATGTCGCCTATGTACACCTCACATGGCCTCGGTCGTGTCATCGTTTCTCATTCGATCGATTTATTTTTCGTTACCGATCCTTCTCGACGATATCTCGACGGAAGTCGACTCTTTTTCTTTCTGTGTTTCCTTCGCGCCGCGTGTTATCCATTTTCTCTTGCTTAGTTTTTCATTTTATTTAATTTTGTCGGTTAACGAACGTTTCAAAAGATACTGCAAGGCGAACAAGACTCGTGAAACAGGTCGACGAACGGTCTGAAATCGATTGATAGAGACAGTATGTTTCAGCCAGCCGAGAGGAGGCACATTGCGAGGCCTAAACTCCCGTAATACCCGTCCAGACTGAGTCCCGGCTCGAGCGGCGTTCGGCAACGGTGTCCGCTGCTCGTCGTCGAACTCGGAGCTCGTTGCCGAACGCCGACGATATCCCATCATTCCCGTCCGCTTCCCTGTCGCGTTCTTTAAGTGTTCACCGCGTTGCACGCGGGGAGAACTCTTCGCGACCAATGAGAAAGAGAGAAAGAGAGAGAGAGAGAAAGGGAGAGAGGTATGCAGCTCTGGGTGGCACTTAGGATGCGGATACTCCCGGTTAGTAGGAACTGTGCGCGAACTTTCGGTGATTCTTTTTCGATGTACGCACAGCTAATATTCGCGACACCGAAATTTCGATGAATCTTGATATCGGACAATCGAATGAGAAAACAGAACTGACCCATTGATTGCTCGTAGCCCCTCGCGGTTACCGTAATACATTCGTCGCGTCGTTTCGTTTGGTTCGTTGTAACGACAATGAATGGGTTGATCGAAACAGGGAGTAGAGGCGGTACGCGTGTATTTCAGCACGGGCGCGAAAGCGTTCGGTTACGTCCGTGCGTGTTTAGCCGGAAATCAGCTGACTCCGTGTCACCTGGACTGGATTCTTTGGCGTGGACGCCTCAGGGGCTTCCAATTATCCGAATCCTCTGCCCCTCGGCGTGCGACGCCGAAGGGCAGACGAGGACGAGAACCGCCGAAACACAAAATGGCTTCGTGCCGAACGATTATTACGTTACGTTAAGCACCTTTATTAATAATTGCCCAACACCCACGAGTGAGATAAAGGGAAGCTGAAAAAAATATTGATTGCTCGCGTCGAGCCCGCCCAATTCCAGGTTTGCCGGCGCCGTCCATCACTGGCCAGAACGACCCGAAACCACGATTCTATTCTCGTATCTCTAACTTGTTCATTAACGCGGATCACGTGAAGCAACGATCATTTTTTCAGTTTGTCCATTACCCATCCACGTCCCGTTCACGTTCCCTGGTTCCGAGAGAACGTTTCGACGTGGCCGTTCGCGACCCCATTTAAAGGTGTCACTTCGCGAGATAGCTCATTTTAATTTTGATATATTTACTTTTTATTGAATTGCATATGATAAATGGTCAAAGTTTTATTCTTTAGATTTCTTTTCGTAATTTCATGTGACGAGGATAGATATTGGGGTATTAACCCTTTGCACTCCAGGAGATTCTGGACGTTGGCTATTTCAGCAGGAAATTGCAGGGAAACATACATATACCAAAAAATTGCGCTTAAATAATTTAATTTCCCGTCAATAATAATAATCTTTATATATTATATTTTTGATATACTATTTTAATAATTATATATTATATTATTTTTTACATATTATATTATTATAATAATAAACTTTAATGTCCCATGAGAGGAGACAGCGGAGTGCAAAGGGTTAAGTTATAGACTTTTAAGAAAAGTGATATTTACATGAGAGCAAATTTGATATACTCAGGCCTGTCCTGATTCACCCAGCAGAAATTAGTGGCAACTTTCCGGGGAATCTTCGAATATCATAGGTATAGGGAACCGACGGTCAGTTTGAAACGTTCTTCCCATATTTCCACGCTCGTTTTCCCATCCGATGCATCGTGGGACAGAGAAGCATTCACGTGTGTAAACTAGCCGATATCCGATCGATGATGCCAATCGCGTTTCGACCTATTTACGTGGGAAACCGTCGAACCTTTTCCGTCCCATAATTGCGGCGCTACAAAGACAAAAGAGAAAAAAAAACGACCCCCTGCAAACGTCTCTAATTCAACTTGTTTTCTATGTGGATTAACTTTTTCCAGAAATGAGATCGTACACAACTGTGCGTACACACTGTGACTGACAATGAGAGAAAAACAGAGCTCTTAGAGTGTATACTGAACAGAGAACTGTATGAATATCATGATGATGTATTAGAACACGCGCTGCACGCGGCCTTTTGCAGGTGGTTCACTGAACAGAGAGGGTGGCCCTGGTAAGTAATCGATGGCCGCAACCATGAAGGTACATGCGTACGTTGTGTCTGTTACAGGGACCGAGCCGAGGCGCTGAGAACGCGTTATAACGAGCTATCTCGCAACGTACCCGCGACAGATTAACCCCTGGTTCAATTTTCAGTATCTCTATGCGGTCATTCTGGTTATTCGAACGAATCCTCTAACGATTAATACCCTTTCTGTTTACCACTTTGGCGCCGCTCTATCAATCGACCTTTAACTCTCTATACCTATCATCTCGTCAACTCTTAATCGTTCGCTTCGAGATTCGCGTTGATTCACATCTATCATTATCCTTCACGAATTTCTAATCACGAAAAGAGCTCCTTTAGAATAATCGTTGCGAAAGAGTTAGACCGCGCCAGAATGACCCGACGATGGACAGCGGCCACGCAGCGCGCGGATCATACGATATCTCTCGCTTTTCTTTTATACCGACTCACGACACCTTGCTTGCCCGGATTCTACTAACGCGGATTTGTACAGGGCCGCCGCGCTACCCGTGACTTTTCGCCTGATGACGGACAAGCTACGGGTCGATCCCCGCGTAACGAGATTCGTTCTCCCGATCGGCTGCAACATTAACATGGATGGGACCGCGCTGTTCGTTGCCGTCGCTAGTATATTCATCGCGCAAATGCACGGCATCTCCTTGGGCTTCGGCGAGATCATCACCGTTATGTGAGTAGATCTTCATTTTCACCTCTACTATATTACCCTCCTGATTCTTTGTCCCTGTCGATTAATTTCTGTCCCACGTTTTAAGTTTGACCTCGACCGCTGCGTCCGTGTCATCGGCGTCGGTACCAAGCGCGGCCTTGGTCCTGCTGCTCGTTGTCCTAAGCGCCATCGACGCTCCCGTTTACAACGTCTCCTTATTATTCACCATCGACTGGTTCGTGTAAGTATCACTTTCAACGATCTCGAATCATTTCTCTTCCTCGTAATCTCTTTAATTTCGCGTCAAGGGATCGCATTCGAACCACGAACAACATGTTGGGTGATTGTTACGCGGCTGCGGTCGTCGAGCAGTTATCTAAAAAGGAATTAATGGCGCTGGATGCTGCGGCTTATCAGGTACATAATCTTTAAGATATTTCTACAATCCACTTGTACTTCCGATTGAACCTTAACAAATGAACATTTCGACGTCGTATTCCAGTCAGAGACTGTTCTGCCCACAACCATCGCGAACGGATGCATATCCGCCAACAGGGTACCTGACCCGGACACGATAGTCGTCGAGATGCAGGACGACAGCACGAGGATAGCCGGCGTCGCCAAGTAAACAGGCTTGTTGATAGGGCTAGGCCATCACTTTGTAAGAACCCAACGATCGCGTGCATTTTACGTTACCTACACGTCCCTCTGTCTATTCTGCTTTCGCTCTAACCGCAAAAAAACGACCCGCGAATCGTCGACATTTACCAATGATTCATGCCTTCTCCTCGCCACAGGGTAGGTAAACATGCTCGTTCCACCTATTCATTCTTCCCCATCGACGACGCTATCGATTATAACGAATTCCTAGACCTTTCACCGTCTCCGTACCTCCATCGTTTAGGTTCCATAATATAATTTTTTTTTGTAACAACGCCTTTGTACAACGATTCGATATAAACCTTGAAAAGTGAAATGATTTATTCGTCACGATCTTACTTGATCCTTCACCCCGACATTGTAACTAACGAATAAGATTTCGAGGGGTAACAAATTTTGTCACTGCAACCATCGCCCTGTTTCTTTCGTGTCTCCGGCTCATTTATAATTGAGCGTCGCCGCTGCGCTCGTCTCCCGATCATCCCGCATAAATAAGCGATCAATCGCAAATGTACCGTCGAGGGATTCAGGCAAGAGACTCAGCGATTTTTATGCGAGCATTATGCAAATTGCCCAGTGACTATGAATAGCCCGAGTGGCATCGAACGTCGAGAAAGAAATGCGATTTTGCGAGACAAACTGTGACACGGAGAGATGAGACTACGTCAGTCGAGAATAATAATTACGTTCATCAATTATTTAAATGTAATTTTTTTTGTATATCGTTCGAGAGAGAATCATCGGTAAACATTTTTTGCGAATGGTAATTTGCGTTGAAATGGACATCGATCGTTAGTATATTTTATTTTGTAACTGCTTGTTTTTTTTTTTCGATTGTAAACAGCCGTTCTGAACGTTCTGATATCAAATCATTTAGCTTTCTAAATACACGAATTTTGTATAAACGCTCTATCTGAATCATTCATTCATCGATCTCATTCTTCCATGCGATTTGTCATTATTCGATTCGTAAAGAATGCGTCGATCAACGGGCCGGAGTAACCGCTTGTCTTTGCGTTTGACTTTGAATTTTCACGCGTAAAATTCAAAGACAAATATTACCGTGACTACTCCGGTCCGTCGATACTCCATCCCGCTTGCCGCTTGGAAACGACGTGAACCGGCGCCCCGGACGCGTTTCAACCCTTATCCGTTATCTCGTTTCAGCATCAGCGTGTTGCCGATACCGAGGAGCGTTACGGAGGAGACGGTCTGACCTGCGCTTTGCCTTGAAAGTTACAATTTGTATCGTAGCGTAGCGCGATTATGATTTTACGACACCGTCGAGTGCGACGCGTTCAAACAGGGATCAAAAACGAACAGAGAACTCTACACACAGCCCCTCGTCGCACCACGTTTTTTACCGTCACGCAGAATTGCGTTCGCAGCGGGTCGATTAGGCTTACGGTAAATCGTAATAACGATATATCAAACAGAAAGTCAATATCAGATATTAGCCGGGTGTACGCGTTTGGTAACAAGCTTCGCGTAGCGACTCGATCGACTCATGGGTTCGATCGTCACGAGCAGTGATCGTTGTCACGATGACTTCGCGACGGTTGATCGATGTCCCTTCTGCGCGCGACTCGGATCTTGATCGATCGTTGACAATTACGTGGAAGAATACCTGAGGGGAGGCTTTTAAATAAAAATTGTTAGTAAAGGCTTTACGCCGCGTTTCGCGTAGCGATTAGAACCGTTGTGATACGAATCGAAAACAATTGATCGATTCGACGTTTTGATAGAGACATTGTAACACTACCAGAAGACCGTAGACGAGAGACGACGAGTAGATTCGTTTAGCTTTAATCGTACTGAATTTTACAGTTTTTGGACCATCGACTTACTTACGATTAGATCGTCGCACCGAAATATCTCAGCTGACGCGAGTCTCCCGGACAAATTGTAGCACGACTTACCGTCGATCACTCTGCCTCTTGAATTTTCGATTGGACTCGTTTAGACTAATCTCAGACTCGAAGATCGTTCTGTGACACGTACACAAGTTATAATACGTACAGTGAAGTCGATAAATATCCGTGCACACCTCTCAACGTTGACATTATATCTTTGAGGTGTTACGAGGCTCAGTTGAAAATAAATTAGAACATTTCATCGTAAAATATACTACGATCGCACTTCTCATTTCCTCTTCGTAGATCCTAGATTTAACAATTCTTTAGAATACTTTGTGACGCGGCATCTAAATGAAAAACGTTATCCGATATTGAAATGTGTACGAATATTGATGGACTCCACCGTATGTACGTACACTGCCGCTAAAAAGTTTGGAGCGTGTCGCAGTTTTTCAGACAAATGATAGCTACGATTATCCACCGATTATAATTGAAAGATGTAATTACACTTAACTCTACGGTTACAAAATGATTTTATAAACAGGAGATCAACGCGAAATTTCTATCACACGATTTCTATTTCCACATTTTACTTTTCAAACGATGGGAACTGCTCCGAATTTTCGAGCGGTCAGTTTAAATTACAAAACGCATCCGAAGTGGGACGAGATTTAATAGCGCTCGCGCGCGAGCAAATTTTCAAGACTGGACACGCAATTCGAATTAAACTATGCGGTCGCATAGGGGCAAACTCCCAGGACACGGAGGAGGGTTCACTAACTTTAGGCACTAGAATCGTAGGTCGATACGTGTTCTGTCGTAGAGACTGTTCAAATGTACAAATTAACTGGGTAATATAGTGCTTTCGTAGCAGATTTTCGTTTCGCGATTAAGCGAACTTCGATTTTGCTTGTTCGAACTGCGAACGAATTGATTGTTGTTACCTCAGTTACGCAGGGTAGTAAACGCATCGGTGTAACGCGTTTCGTTTCTCGTTTTCATTTGCGCGCTACTGGAAACAATAATGGCATCGCGAAAATGATTAGTGAGCATTAAGTTGTACGAGTCTTCAAATTTTTGTTCTGTCATCGGTGAATCTATATTGACGAACGTAAGAACTGAAGATGTAATAAGATTTTGCGTAGTACCCTGTCGATCGAATATCTGATTCCCTTGCGTTTATACGTATAAAGGCTCATACAACCTCGAGTTATCGTAGGACGATAATTTATCTTCGGTAAAGGCTAAAATTAATTTTGAGAGAAGTAACTTCGTCCTACGATCATTTGTTGCTATCTACTTTCAATTTGTCACGCGAACGTGATGCCAAAATGTTGTTGAGGTAGCGTAGTCTCGTAGAGAGTTTAGCGGGGAATCGCTTTGAAGTTTATCGATAACAAAAGGAGGCGCAAGTTACACGCGTGTAACCAGTTCTCGATAAAAAACGCAGTTACTCGCGAATTTGTATGTATGTACCAAACGATCGAGGCTGTTTATAATTTTTGATGATTTTTTCAAACGAATATTAAGAACGGTTCGCTTCGTTCACGGATCAGTTGTGCGTAGCGGACATTTTTGTGAAACGTATTCATTTAACGATCGGGAAACAGTTCGTATCGTTTCAGCGATTACTTATTGTTCGAGCGTGGTGATCATGTAAATCCTATGGGTGCGTACGATTATTTTCCGCCGTTGGTGTGAGATTTTTATCACGTCTTTCGGGAGCGAGTTTGTTATAAGAAGTCGAAACCTAGCAGTGGTCGTATACTTTGTGATTATACGATCCACGAATTTTGTATAAATGGTAATCACTGAATAGATTATCGACAAATTTAACGACGGTAACGCATATTGCCTTTGTACCGAACGAATGTTTGTAAAACGAAACGCTTTTAATATTCCTACAGATATTCGAATTTGTTCGTGAAAGTATACGAGGTGAGGAATTTCGTTTCTAGATGTCAGAATCGTAAAAACTAGAGTTCGACATTACGCGTAACGTTAGAAGGTTCGAACTTGAATACACCTGTTCAAGCAACGTTAGCGGATAGAATTGTTTTCTAGATTCGATGATAAATGTATTGTACATATTTACCTTGTTTATATCCTACCCGATATTACTGGAAAAAAAACGTGTTCCCACATATTTGATACTGTCTGAGACTTGTCAATTTTCAATTAGCTTTAGCGAGGAGAAGTATAATAGCAAAATTGTTCGTACTTTTTTTTTCTCTCGTATATATGCGTGTGTTTTTTTTTTAATTTTTCTGAGGAGATTAGAACCACGTAGACGAACAGCTTTGAGCGATCAGAACGAATTCAATGTAGCCACGACTCCGTGAGAAGTGTTGTACATATACATGTTATATACGTACACTGAACTTACATTTGAATAAAACCGCAGATATCGATATTAATCGAGTGTTCTCGTTTCATCCGTGGAACCCTGGCCTCGTCGAGCCCAACGAGCCTAGATCCCGTCGGGATGGGATCAAGTGCCTGGCGAACGGGTTCGAAAGTAGTCACGGTTCTAACTCAGTGAACAGAAATTGGGTCATTTATTATATGACTATGTTACATTTAAAAAAAGCTGAGAGGAAAACGTCGAGTTCGTAGCTCCGGTTGCTCGTAATCGCTTTATCTGACGCAGATAAACTCCAATAAACAATTGGTAATTCTGGGCCGAGCGAACAATACTTTCGGCGGTCTTTGAAAAGATAAAGTTTAGCTAAACCGCGAACGCAGACAGTCAAACGGATGATTAACACCGACGGAAAGACATCTTATCGACGCATCTATTTCTCAATAATCCCAAGATGGAAAATTACGCGGAAGGCCCACTGACATCCCGAAGAGAACGAAGCTCGACTCGACGTCAAAACAGTTATTCTATTTGAACATTTTCCCGAGTATCAATGGAAATACTTAATGATACGATTCTAAGGTGAATTGTAAAAGGGGCACGTGAGACGCGTTGCGTAAAAAATTCTGAACACGGTCCGTCGCTGAGAACTTTCCAGTTGTTCCTAGGCTTATGGGCTAGATAAAATAAAATTCTTCTAATCTGATGGAGCGCGATTAATTCGATCACCGATATCTAAATCATGCACGGGTACATAACAACACGTGTTACGAATTTCACCGTATTTCCACGAATTTTCATAAAAATAATATAATTCGGTTCGTGAATCACCGAAGAAATAAAGAGATTCGCGCGTCCCCGATGGATCGCGTATGGTTATTGCAAATTGACTAAACTGTCGGAATACTTATGAGCGGTATATATACCAGAACGAGGATCAGGCCAAGCCAGGTAGTTGATCAGCGGCTTCGGTGCAAGACGGTATTACCATGACGGTCGCAGAAATTAATACGCGATCGCGGATCGCTATTGCCGGCGGTGGCCTGGTGCGTGCCTTTAAATTTCATTATTAACCAATTTTTCAATACCCTGGAAATCCCGCGATCTCTTATCCGCGTGAATCGCCGCGTGTGTACCCGAGTGAAAAATCGATCCGGTTAACGTGCGATCGTTTTAGGTTGGTGCCTTGGCGGCTTGCTTCTTCGCGAAGAGGGGCCACTCGGTCACCGTCTACGAATATCGTCCAGGTGAACCGACGCTTGGAATTATTTTTAATTACTAATACAAATTCAAATCACTTCGCGCTGAAAATGCAATTATTAAAAATAATTGATGAATGATAACTGATTTAGACATCAGAGTCGAAGACTCACAGGGCCAGAGCATCGACTTGGCACTGTCGGTTAGGGGACGGGAAGCTTTAAGGGCGGTCGGACTCGAGGAAGCGATAGCCGAGCATCATGGGATTCCCATGCGTGGTAGAATGATCCACAACAAGGATGGGAGTCTCAATGAGATACTCTACGACGGTGTGAAGGGAAACGTGAGTGACGATACGTAAAAGATTTCCTATTAACGTTACAAGAACTGGTTCAGGTTGTATGAGCCTTAAGTCATTGCTGTTTGATTAAGGACTCATGCGATCTCAGAGAAATTATTTATAAATTATTGATGTGTCTGAAAGTGAAACTTGTAAAGATTTGTTCGTTTCATATTGACAGTGTATTTATTCGGTGAGCAGGAAATACGTGAACGTAGTTCTCCTAAATGGTAAGTATACACTTCGAAGCTTTTTCGGTATTCTTTAAAGTGACTCCATTTTGCTGAAAGTTTTATAAAACTTGTTTCTCTCGAACGTACAAACAAGGGGTGAAGTTTGTTATTTTTTAAAGTTAATAAGGAGTTTTCAAGAAGTGTTAAGTAGCAAACTCGAAGAGCAACTTACATATTTATGGTTTCGTTGAATCACGGTCCGGGTTAAAAACAGGGCAACGCCTGGTTCGGACTAATCGTGTATTATTTAAATCGCGCGTTGATCTAAAAGAAGAGGAGGATGGTTAAAAAGTGTAGAGCGAATATCCGATGACGCGGTAGTGCGTGAAGCCACAAGAATTCGAGCGTGTCGAGTTTCTTGCTACCACCGGCTTGTAACTCCTTACGATCTTCAGAACGATACGCGTAACGCTGGAACGCCATTTTAATCCGACGTGCGCCTACTTACCGTGTGTAAAACTTTTCAAATAATCTATTAAGTTTCAATGTAATCGAACCAGCGTTAACAAACTTCTCTCACGGTATCTTTTTCTCATTTTGAAACCCCGTGAGAATTAAATCTCGGTACGCGTAAAAATAAACAAAGTCGATTTTATTTTTATACGCGTGAAAATAATTTTTCATTCGATGAAATTTGATATTGATTAAATAGCCGCTGAGAAATATCCCGAAGTGACGCTTCGCTTCAATCAGAAAGTCCTCGACGCGGATTTGGACAATGGCAAACTGAAAATATTGGAGTGAGTAGTTTCACGATAAAGATTAATAGAAACAATTTCGGTACGAAGAGAACAGAGCGTTGAAATTTTCAGCACGAAGACTCAGAAGATCGAAGATGTGGAAGCTGATTTGATAGTGGGTGCCGATGGTGCCTATTCGGTGATCAGGCGAACGATGGCCAAGAGGCCACTATTTAATTACAGTCAAACTTATATCGAACACGGATACGCTGAATTAATTGTACCGGCTGGGAAAGATAACGATGTGAGTCGATCGCAATTTCTACCAGATTCTCCGCTATCGTTTCGTGATCGATAAACTCGAGTATCTTGTATAAAAATGACTTACATAAATTAATTAATCGTTAATTTCAAGTTTGTGATGACCAACCGGAATCTTCACATTTGGCCACGGGGCGAATTCATGATGATAGCCCTGCCAAACGAAAATCGCACCTTCACTGCAAATATATTTGCACCATTTTCCACTCTGGACAAACTGAAAACCCCCAAAGAGCTCTTAGACTTTTTCGAGGAACAGTTCCCGGACTTGTTAGAATTGTTCGGTAGAGAAAAGCTGGTCAAAGATTACTTCGACAGGGTACCCAAGCCATTGATTTCCGTCAAGGTAAATACTTGCCCGCAATTATTTATTTGAAATCTCATAAATTTTACTTGAGAAGATAATAAGGAAAATTTGTATGTATAGTGCAAACCTTATCACGTTGGTAAATGCCTTCTGGTCGGAGACGCGGCTCACGCTATGGTGCCTTTCTACGCCCAAGGAATGAATACGGTCAGTTTTACCTGAAAGATTTGATACATTTGTCATGCGCCTTTGGCGATTAAACGGAATCCGACTAAACGAGATATAGAAGATCGATTTATTAACTTTTAAATGGCTGGAGATTACAATTTCTAAACATAACGGTAGCGTAAAGTTTGATTATGTCTTGCTAGGGGTTTGAGGACATTTTACTGCTCGACTGTTTGATGGAACGGTATAACTCAGACTTCAGCAAGATCCTGCCGAAGTTCACGGAACTCCGATGCGAGGATGCACACGCGATTTGCGACCTAGCCATGTACAACTACGTTGAGGTATGTAACTTTTCTTACTAAGTATTTCCGCTTCCTTTATTTTCCACTATATCTAACAAAAATTTCCCTGCTTCACTTTAAACTACAGCTAAACGTTTACATTTAATATGGATCATCCTATCTAATTCCCCGTTCGAACGTCGATAATACAGTGCCATTTTCTTGAATAGCTTCAGATAAAAATTAATATATGCACCTGAGCTCACGCCAAGAAGGAAATTTTATTGAAAATCGTAAATATCTAAATTATGCGTAATTACATATCTATGTGAATTCAACGATATCTTACGACGTAGTAATATGGGCTATTTGGAGTTGTCCAAGCGAATGGCACTGTACTTTAGAGATTAATAAAAAATAGAGAATCTTTCCAGATGAGGGATCTGGTGAGAAGGACGTCGTTTCGGTTACGAAAATGTCTAGACACGTTTCTGTACAAACAGTTCCCGAACACGTGGATACCGCTGTACAGCACGGTCCATTTCTCGCGGATGAGATTTCGCGACTGCATCGCGAACAAGAAATGGCAGGACAAGGTGCTCGAGTTAACAGACAAAAGCTTACGCAAAGAAACGTAACACTCGTCGAGAACAAGTATCTCTTTTTTTTTTACAGATAATACGTAGGACTGTTTGGTGCATAGTGTTCTTAGTCCTCGCGGTATTGGTCTATCCCTTCATCGAGATAACGGGGACAAGCGGTTCGCGTTGAACGGGCACAACCTCGTGGATATGTATAATTGTTTGATTTTCAATAAAACTAACGACAAATCGGAAATTCAAGACTCGAATTATCCTAAAAATTCTGACTGACACTTAACTTCGTAAAAAGCTGTTCACAGCTCCTCTTAATCGATCACTATCGTTGGCGCTTGAGCAAATCTCAATTAAGGCCCTTATCATTATCTTCGCGATCCTTACTCTAAACGCGATATCGACATGGATTATGCACGCTTTGACTCTACCTGGTTCTCTCTCACGGAAACATCGAATTTTAATTGACTAATTGTAAAATAAACCCGAGAATCTTTTTAACATTCGCTTCGAATTAATATCTACTAAGTAATTTCTTTTTACTCCGGCTTATCGCCTCGACGGCACTTATTTTGCGATTCGTATCACGATGACAGCAGCTCCAGTTTCACAGAGTCCGCGTTTTTTACGTAGTTATGCTTCTCAGTCTCGAACAGATCGATCGTGTGTTTGATGAACCTCTCGTGGTACTCGTCGATCTGTTCTCTCGTCGGTTCTTCTACCTTCGGTACCTCCAGAGGACTACCGACTGAAAATCATTCATTTTCTAATTATACGTTCAAGTCCTACGTACATGGAATTTACTACGTAGACACGTTGTTCGATCGGATTCGCTTACCGACAACGGTGACAGGTCTCCGATGCGGAATCAGTCCGAAGGAATATTGGAAAATTCCACGACCCTTCAGTATGACCGGTGCCAGACCGATTTTCTTGCGAACATAGTGCTGGAATTTTCTGAACAACGACCCTTCAGGTCTGTAAACCTGATCGTACACATCGGTCTCCCCAAACGAAACGACAGG